>CAXIVR010000013.1:46805249-46819034 GCA_964035755.1 Teleogryllus oceanicus
TTGAAATTTGCGAAAAATGTGGGCGTTACCAAAAATTGACGCGCAATTTATAGTCATAATTTTCTATTCAGAAGCAAATTAAGGAAAAAGAGTCTTTGGATAAAATAATTTTCATAAATAACCTACTTTCAAGCTAAATTTCCATAAACTTCTCGATTTTGAAAAATTGTTGATCTATTCAAGATCAATTTGCTGATTACAGATCTCATCAAAACAATCTCTATCTCTAAATAATGTAATTGCAGGCCGAGAAACCTCGGGGCATTTGAAATTTTGAAATTCAGTAAATTCAGAAGACATGGGACATGCGCAGAGTTTCAAAAAGACAATTAGTGGCTAAACCGTTAGAAAGGTTTTCCAAATTGGTATTACACAATGAAGTGAATTATCTTACTGGTTTTTGAATTTGAAACGGCTGTTTTGATTTTGGAGGGTACATTACATGAGGTCAATAACATTCTAATGTTTCCATAAATAATCCGAGTTTTTAAACTTTTCTTTACTTAGAACAAAAAACACACATAGAAATGGTGTAGATCTATTTCATTGAACTCTTTGTTTTTTCGAAAATTTAAAAAATTAAAAATATTTTCGTCGACTTTTTCCCACTACAATAGTGAAGATAAACATTTTCGTGCATAATTTTTAAAAAATAGTAGTTTTAGCGCGAGACACAGGATTTTTAAACGACTGTTTTCTCAAAAACGGCTCCATCTTCCTTCGTATGCAGAAAAGAACGGAAAGAAAAGGTGGCTGGTCCTTTTCAGCGAACTTCGTGTTTTCGAAAACTAAGCAATTGACATTGCAACAATCCTATATTGATAATAAAGATATTTTGTGAAATAAATCAGTTCTAAAATTCTGACCAATAAACAATGGTTATGTACAATTTTTAAACATATTAGTAGTTGAGCGTAATTTACATTTTTCAATCAGCAAATTTGATTTCTTGCACTTCTTTTGCCAGAAACTTTCAGAGTCATCATGTTGCAATGCTGCAATTGGACAGCTGCGACACGGCATTTTGGGAAATTCTCAGAATAACTTTTCATTGTAGGGCGGTGATTATGGTTGTTCAGAACATTTTGAATTGTCAATTAATGTTGATAAATTAGTTTTAAATGAATTAAATGTTCAGCCCCTACGCACAACCTTCGGTTTGAAGCGATGTGCTATGAAATGGTGTTTGCGTGATGGCTGAGATTTATTAATATGGACAAGAAATTGCGACATTAAATTTTACGCAATCGTTAGTGATGCAGAAGTACGTGTTGTAGACAACTAGTTAGAAACGGATGCCGAACGGGTGTTTTGAATGCTTTTAAACGCTAGCTGTTACATACGCTAGCTAATTATATTCCATGTCTAGTAATTAGAAGTCTATAAACAAGGATAGCATTAGACAACACTTACAGCATTAATATTCTTCATGAAACATAAATATTCTCTTTATCCTGAAACATTATTCCTCCCGCTTGCGAGACTAGAAAAACCCTGGGTGATTTGTTTCTGCAACTTACCAACATCCACGTTCCCATCTTGACACCTGTTGCTAATCAACTGGTCTTGTGTTGCCAGGGCAGAAGGAGATTTGATATTAAATAATACACGTCATATCTAATATAGATTTGCGATAAAACCTATTGTAAAAGGATTTTAAGTGTTTATGAAAACTTGTCTCCACGTGTATTTTATGTGATAAGATGAGAAACGTGTTAACACTCAATGAAGAACGTTAGAAATTATTTGTAGATTGGAGTACTTTTACGAGATCTTTTAAATTCATTGTCATATTTCAATGTTTTTATTTTAAAACTTCTAGTTTTATAAAAACAATTATGTTTATTTAAGAACAATTTTGTCGATGCATTGTAATGGTACGAGCTTCCCACAAACGTAACTATTTGCATTCTTATTTTCCTTGTGACCACGCCTATTTATCAAATAACAGACTTATTGCTAACGAAAAATTTCTTTAAAATGTCTTTATTCGCAATATTCCCTGACTAACGCTAAGCATTTTGTGCGGGCCTTGGATAATAGTAGAGCTCGTGAAATCAAAACTATATTTGATTACGAATGAATTTTTCTAACGTGGAATCTGAGGTATTATCTTAGATGGAATAAGTTACTTTTTCTCTCTCTCGGTCCTGCCGCAAGATGTCGCATGATGGAGACCGTATGAAGCCAATCTGCAGATCAAGCAACTCTAGCGACAGGACCAGGAAAGACGCAAAGGCGTGTCATATTCCATCTTTTTCGTGCATCCAAGCGTGCAGATGATTTCTCCCCATACGTCACATACAGTTTTGACAAATAAATAAATTTTTAAAAATCTTTGAGATAATACCCTCAGATGCCACGTTAGAAAAACTGAGTATAGTGATGTTAAAACAGCACGTATTTTTCCCAGTAATTTCATGCAAAATTACACGAAAAGTACTGAAAATTGTTCATGACCTATTTCAAAATCTATCTTAAGGAACAGATTTCATAAGGGAAAAATGTCTGTCTTCATATTTGTAGTAGCAGGAAGACGCCGAGAAACTTTTGAACTTTTGTAATTTTCGAAAAATCAGTTTTCAACAGAAACCCGTACTCTTAAACGTTCTTCACATCATCCAAAAGCAAAATTTAATAAAAAACAATGGAGCCTTTTTTTAATTTTGAAAATGTCCTAGGAGCTTCATGTAATACCTCCCAATATTAACATATCAGGTTTCAAATTCAAGGGGACACGACATCTGCCAGATCGATTGGAAATATTAGTTTTGGAGAAAATAGGCTGAGGGTAATTTATATGAAACCTCTCAGTTTTAGTTATTTTTCTCTTCAATATTCCCAAGATTGCTACATTCGATTGCAAAATGGGCATTAACCATTTATTCTCGTGTTTGCCAGCCCTGTTTTGGGCAAACCAATATGGCGGACGGTTCCAGCACAGAATATACTTCCTACTATCCGTGCGCCGATATAGTGCGCGTGGGTACCAGTTTTGAAAGTGTATAAACTACTCTACGAACTCGCATTTCTTGCATAGTGAACGTAGTGAAGGTGTCTTTGTTTTCATTTAAGCTCCACTTTTTGTCAATTTTCCATATAATCTTTCATCATATCGTAGTAGTCCAATTGTGTTTGTACTTACCTTCTCTTTGTCAGTTGTACAGCTTACTGGAGTATTTGTATAATTCTAAATTTCAGTACATTGCATTGTATTAATGTACATTAGAATTGTTTTAGTAA
Source organism: Teleogryllus oceanicus (assembly GCA_964035755.1). Lineage (NCBI taxonomy): Eukaryota > Metazoa > Arthropoda > Insecta > Orthoptera > Gryllidae > Teleogryllus > Teleogryllus oceanicus. Next base: position 46,808,493 of record CAXIVR010000013.1, read on the forward strand.
GTTATTCCATGTACATTTTGTAAATTTACACTGTTTTCAATTTTTGTTTCACTTGATGTAGTGGACTAATATTTTATTTTTGTGTAGGACACGTAAATACTTCAACAAATTTGAAAGGGTATTGTATTAATTCAACCTTCTTAAAAGCACTTATTCTGCCAGAAACTCGTAGTCGTAATTCACTTCAGGTATGTGCAACAACGTGATCATATCTTTCTTTATTTTGTACATTTATTAGGGTCAATCAATAATATTCCTTTGCTACAAGTCTCCTTAGCACAGTTTCAAGATGGCGGACCGCGCTGCACGGAGGCTCTCTGAAGATCAACAGAGCCGCCACTGCTTTCCTCTCTGTGAGTATCTATTCTGTGGCTTGGCCCTGCCTATACCTCGGAAAATAAAAGAGGTTGGTAACGCTACCTCCTTGTATTTATGGCTCCATGGGTCCAATATAAAGCAATTTTCATTTTTAAAACGTTAACTTACAAAGTGGAGAATGTTCTTGTGGGTACATCTGTGAATGGAAGTAGAAAGTTTCTTGGATGCAAGCTTTCCATGGACTCGTATATAAATGTTATGTACTAATGATAAAAACCTTTTTAACTAGGATACTTTAGAAATCATGTTGAATACTATCGACTACATAGCAGTGAATAAAACCTATTCATGGGAATAGTTATTATTTTTATTTATTTTATTACTTGAAAGAGCTTAAAATAGTTCTCAAAGTTAATACATTTTAGAATATGAAAAATGAGTTCCAAAAATACACTTCATTGTGTTTCAAGAGTCGTGAAAGAAGCACGTGTTTTGCGGAGACACGTCGCTTCCAGCTGAACGCCTCGTTCTTGTGTCCACCAGTAGAGTTCGTCGAAGTCGCAAGAGCGACAAAGGTATCATGGATTAACACATGCGCTCCGGGCCCAAAGCTTTCTCCAACGCAGACACTTCCAGCCTTTCTAGTGGTTGTAGCTCAGACCTAATCTACTGATAATGTTGCCAGACGAAGCATCCTAATAATAAAATTATCAAATAAATATAATACATAGAATAGAATAGAATATTTATTTTGCTACTTAGGAATACATAGAATATTTCCGTGTAGCGTTTTCTAAGAAATTTCTACAAATACACAAACAAACATCAAACAACATTAAAATATTAACATGTTAGCAAATACAATTTTACAAAATTAACCTTAACCATATTACTTAGTCTAATTTTGAAATTTTGACATTCTGAGGGAAAGTCTCCAGCACTGCAGCAGGTAATTTGTTCCAATTTGTATCGTTCTGTTTACAAATGAGAATTTACCTACATCTGTTCTCTGTTTTCTTTGCCGAAATTTGAAACTATGATCCTTCCGCGCGACGTAAGTTGGTTTAGATAGTCTTTCCGTACTTCACCCCACGGACGATCCCCTCTTATTGATTTGAATAATGCACAAGACGCGATTTCTCTCTGCGTTTTCCAAAGGTTCTCGATATAAATTCAGAATTTGAACGTCCTCTCTAACAAATTTTGCAGCATATTTGTACTTTCTCGAGAGATTTTATTTCCCTGAACGATAAGGGTCCCAACATACGAGCCAAATTCTAATATCGGACGTACTAGAGACGTGTACCCTGTTTGATTTTCCACTTCCTTTTCTAAGTATTCTAATTACAAAGTGTAATGCCTTCCACGCCTTTTTCACTACATAATTTACGTGTTTGTCCAACTCAGATCCTCGTTAGTACAATTCCCAAATATGTACAGCATTTAGCCCTCGGAATATCTGATTTACTAATTTATATATGATATTGTCTGTCTTTCTAGAACGCGCTAATCTAATAAACTAGCACTTGCTGGGATTTAATTTCATTTCATTTGTGATAGCCATGATTCTAGCTTATCTAAATCAACCTGCAATATTTCTGTATCACTTGTATTCTTAATTTCCCGATAAATTATACAATCATCTGCAAAAGACGTATTTTTGATTGAATTCTACAAATATCATTAATATACGCTATAAATAACAACGGACCTAGGACACTTCCCTGTAGCACTCGGACGTTACTTCCGCCCTCGAAGAGAAATTTGACCGATTCGCACCGTTGAGTACGCGAGCTGAGAAATTCTCAATCCAGAGCAATTAACAATTAGCAATTAAGAGAGCACATAATCAGTAAATGAATAATTATAGATGTAGAACAAAAATATGCATATATAATGTATATACATATTTATCTACTTACGTATTAATATATGTATCCATTTATTGATTATGTATATTATATATAAATAACTAAAAATGGTAATACATAAATGAAAACATGTTTATATATATATATATATATATATATATATATATATATATATATATCGTGAGGCCCACCTAAGATGTTCCCTTCAATTTCTCTGAACTTGCAGATACTGAGATGCGGTTTTACTACAACTACATATGCACAAGGGACATATGGTCATGCATAATGTTATTCTATTGCATTTTTATTGCAGAGATATTGACCCAACTTTGATTTTTAAATGGAACCCTATATATTTTTAGCTCATCATAACAAGAATGACAATGATGGCTTTATTCTTTTATTTATTCATTTGTTAATTTGTTCACTTATTCACTTGTTCACCTGTTCACTTGTTCACCCGTTCACTTTCTTTTTCCAGGTAAGCGGTGTGACTGGAGTATTCACTAGTGGATTAGTTGTAATGTTTGGTGAGTTGTCAAATATTCAAATCATCATTTAAGTAGACCTCTACATCATCATAAAAGTAGAAAAATCATTTTAATTTTTCTTTTCATCATCTCGCATTTAACAAGAGTTCCTAGTTTGAAATTGTAACGCGAAGTTCATGCCAATAATTAGCAATCTGAAATGTAATTTCACGTTCTCAAAAGTTACGTCGTTTTCATTTCAGATTAAAACATGTTTATTAATAACTCAGGTCCTATGTCCAAAGAATGAATTGTACCAAGTCGAATTCTCCTATACACCTGTACCGCCTGTATACCTAGTAATTCCAAGTGTATAACGTATTTAGATGTTTAGTTTAACCTCTAAATGTTATTGATTTTGAAACCAAAACAGGGCGAAAAATAACTGGTTTGCTACCGAGGAGCAGCCTGCATCCGTAAGCGATATGAAGTGCGGTTGGTGAGAAGTTTCAAATAGTTTCTAATGCTGTCCAGAGAATCGCTTGGCGCAGGCGAAGGCCCCCATGGCAACCGCGATAACCTAGGGCTCCACATGTTTAAAGGGCGGGAGAGGAAGAATGCGGTCTGGAGAGCGGTAGGCACGCAAAATATTGCGGTGAACAGTCCTTCGTTGCTAGTTTGTAAGTTACACTTCTCTCGAGGTTTTGCCTAAATGGAATTCGTTTAATGATCCAGACGTTAGTGGTTTGTGTAATTGTCTTATGAACGATTATTAAAGACGGAATTTCATGGTGTTTGGATTTCAGAATAGCTCAAAATAAAAGACAACGGTAGAGTAGCTTCATAAAGTGCGGTATACTTAAAATAATGTTCAGGATTCGCACAGTTCAATACGATAAGCCTAAGCGAGAAAATCATGAAGATTTCGTGATAGTGCATCGACGTTCACGACGAGACCAGTATTCATGGTGCAAAACGTATGCTCTGGATTTGGGTGGCAGCTTGGTGATGTGTACTACGAGCTGCTTCAACCGAATGAAATTATCACGGTAAAGCTACCGAACACAACTGATGCATTTCAATCGTCATTGAAAGAAAAACATCCGTAAATCGAGCAAGGTATGATAAACTTTTGCAGCATGACAACGCTCCAACACATTTGCATGTGGACTGAAAAAAATATTTGGAAACGTTGAAATGGAATGTTTTTCCCCCCCCGACGTATTCCCAGATATTGCTCCATCTGATTACTTCCTGTCAGATCTATGGAACACAGCCTGGCTACGTAGCGCTCCAATCTTACAACATAAGAATGATTGGATTGAATCGTGGGTTGCATCAAAATAGTTGTTTTTCGACGTGGAATCCGTATGCTGTCAGAAAGATGAGAATGTAGCGGCTGTAAATTGACAATACGTTGAAACCTACCAACGTATTCAGATAACATAATAAAGCCTTATATTTACAGAAAAAACTTAAAATTAATTCACACACCTTTTGTTCTCTTATTTGATAAATAAATATATTATACAAATTTCACTGCATTCACATTAAAATGTATAGAGTGTACTTTAACAGCTGTGTGAGGAAAGAACAACACACCTCGATGGAACAGAAAGTTAATTCCAAATTTAGAAAAAAACTAATTTTTGATACAATTTATTTAGTGTATATGATTGTTGTGTTTGGACAGATTGACTTTTCTCGCTAGCGTCGGCAGGGTGATGACATCGTCCGCGCTGAGCATAGAACATGCATAGAGTGACTCGAGATTTTTAGCGCTCAGGTCCTTTGATTAGTACATTCTGGATTAATTATTTGTATATCAATGATAATTAATAAAATTTGAATATTTCATTCTTTAATCTTGAGTGGACATGGAACATATTTATACTTAGGAATTATTTATATTATAATAGTTAATTTATGTTTAGTATTACATTTCATGACTTTATATACATTCAAGTAGCCTCCAATATTTTTATGTACATTTGAATCTCAGAATATATGCTTACGGTTTCAACACTTCTGAGAAAGAGCAAGTGTTGCCTCCAGAGGCGTCGAGATACACGCCCTGAATTGCGCCCCCCGTAGAGACCTCGTAGCGCAGTTGCAGGCCGAGGCGTGTCCTTTATCGAGATGTATCCGTTTGGCACCATTGCTTGTCTAGCGCTACGTCCAAACGCTGCAGAGGTTGGCTTCAGTGCAAGGCCCTGAGGTATTGCTCGGAGAGACAGAACCTGCAGGTTGAACAAAGAAGAACTCATTGAAAACATTCTGTTTGTAATTTAGTTTTATGGCGTTGCCGAAGGAGCATGCAAGATTTGAACAAGGAGGACACATTCAACACAGACTGTTTAAGTGGAGACACGAAAAAGTCTTGAAAAAATAGTTTTCATAGTTCCCATTTTATTCTCTGTCTTCTCCTGAACATGCTGATATTTAAATGTATGTTTTACCGTTTTAGTCTCTAAAAAATGATTTAATGGAACTACGCAGTTGTCAGGGCATTTAAGGAGTGGACGTAAAGGAATGAGGAATTGAAGCAAAATATTATATTTTAGATGTCAGCAAAGTTCGAGATATTGTTTGCAATTCATGGCTGTACTATTTGTTTACATCTAGTGTATTTATTATGTTATTATAAATAAAATGCCTATTGTTGTGAATAAGAATAGAATTAATTGCATAATTGCGTTGTTTGGTTATATTGCTGTAAGTTTGTATTGAAGTAATTGTATTGAATAAGAATAGAACTAAAGTAGTGTTGTGTAAATAAAACCTTATTTTGTAATGAAATAATTAGAAATGTCTGTTGGTAGAAATATGAGTTTATCTTCCAACGCATTGCCGAACAATGTGCAAGGAATTACGAAAAAATCTCCTAAAACAAAACTGGAGAATAATCTGGAAGGTCAAACGAAAAGAACCCAAATTAGGGGGTTTCGATAACTCAAAATATGGAACAGGAGTGCACTGAGGATTGATTTAAAAATTTAAAAAAATTTGGGAACATTTATCCCCGGAAAAAAGGGTTTACATGCTTAAATTTTGCACTATCTGCATGGTTTGAAAAGTCATAATCCAACAAAAATTCAAAAAGGTCACCATTTTAAAAAATATCATAACAAAAAAGGTTTGCGGGTTTTTGTTTTTTTTTATATTAACATTGCGATCTTTTTTCGATTTAGTGATGGCGTTGCCTGAACAACTGCAGTGTTTGAACGAGGAAAAATGACTAGCTCGTCATGACTTTGCCCGAGACAATGCCTGCAAGGTCTGAAACCAATTTTTAGATCCATGATACGTTTATGGTACCATAAATATCCTGCAGTCATCGTTATCGATTAAGTTAAATCCAGCATCACTAGTGCTTTTTTGAAGAAGCTCCTGGATATCTAAAACCAGCGGGGGTTTGCTTGCGTCAACATAATGGAAAAGCTTCTTTTCCCCCAGGGTTTAATTTTCAGCCCCTTTGCAATGTTTGTCCCTTTAGAAATTGAACTGGAAAAGATTTCGTTACTTAATTATGCTATCTAATGAAAAAAAATAAAAAAGTATTAGCCCCAAGCATTTTAAATTTTTTTCATATTATGTATTTCCTTACTCAAAACAAAGGGTCTTTATTTTATATTTTTTTAAAAGCTTTTAATAATAATTGTATCGATTGTAAAAATTTGGGTTTTGCTTATTCAAAAATTTGGATGTAATTCCCACTGTGAAACTTTAAACCTCGAACCTCTGGAGCCTTGCAAGGGGGTTTTATTGACGTACGAAATCATTTTCGGGAGTCGCTACAGCTGATGGATCTTACCTGGGGGGATTCAGAACACCTGACCTTCTGGTGATGGGGTTTTGTCAAAAAATAACCCTACCCGGGGGGCAGGGAAATTTTAGGATCTATAGATGTCAACCTGTTTTGTCTGATCAATTTTTTGTAGGTTGTCCAGGCAATTTTTCTGCCGGGCTGGGATGATTTTCTCAATGCGATTATTTTCAGAACTATTTTTTGCAGGTTTGGCACCCCGGCCCAAATTTTCCCCACATCGATCTCGCCCAAATTTTCTTTTTTGGTTAAAGTAAAAGTGAAAAAAAGGTTCAAAATCCACTGAACAAATTTTTTGAAAAGCAGGGAGATGGGGTTTTCCCAGCCAAATCAGCGTTTGTTAAATTTCCCCCAGGGCCGAAAAAGATCATTAAAAGAATTATATTTATGGAGGAAAAAACATTCATAAAGGCTTTTTTACATTTAACATCAAATTTTCCCAATCTAAAAAGGTTTATGGTTATTTTAAATTTTACAGTTCAAAATTGTTTTTTTATACTAAATCATTTTCATATAATGGCATAATAAAAATTTTGGAATTTGTTGGTGGTTTTTGGGTGTTCCGTGAATATGATCAACCCCATTTGCCCCCCAACCCCCAAGTAACTTTCCCTTTGCGGAATTTGGTGCGCCCGTTTGTTTTAGCCCATTTCCCCTTAGCCGTTTGGCCAAGGGGGTTGTGGTTTTTGTGCCCGGCCCCTTGCCGGGGTTTCTGGTTTATAGGGGGGGGGTTTTGGAACCCCCTTTCGGATGGTTAAATTAAACCTTCAGGAAAATGGGCCGGTTCGAATCAGAAATTTCCCAAAAAGCGGGCAAAGGGAAATACCAAAAACCCACGGGGGACTTTTCCCCCCTTATTTCAACCTCCTTTTCCACCACACACACACACACACCACAATTCCGGTGAGACCGGTCAGGGTTTAAAGAGTTTGGGCCGGGCTGGGGGTGCCCCGCTAATTGGGGGATTCTTTTTGGGGGAAAACCCCCACTGCAAGGGGTAGGTGGGTGGGATCTCCCATCCAGCGGGGCCACCGCCATCTCCCGAAAAAAACATGCACTCCCCTAACGGGACTAATAACCGAAGCAGTTAATGCCCCCGGAAACCAAAAAAAATCAATCAATGAAAAAAAAATCCGATCCCATGTTGCCTTGATTCTGCTTTTTAGCACTGACTCTTCAAACTCTGCCTTTTCTTTTACCGGAATGGTTATTTATTATTGTCATATCTTTTGAAATGTGAACTTTTGTCAATCTTTAAAAAGAATACTGGTTTCATTACCCATTATAAAATTTAACCGTACTATACTTTTTCAAAAGCGCTATTTTTTCGATTATAAAATCCTTCTGTTTTAAATCTCGTATGATCCCTATTTTGTCTCGATGGTCCCTGTCTATCAGTGTTGTTCATGTAAAAAACGAGCGTCGGATTTAATTTGTTTCGTGTTTTTAGGGCGGAATTTTGAAAGTTAGAACCATACCTGCAGCAAAAACGACTTCATCTTCCTTGCTCTGAAATCGGACTGTAAAAAATTATTAAATGTAGTTTTTTTTATCAAGTTGATATTGAATGATCTGTATTATTTTTTAAGAAAGGTACCCAAAAAGGGCACGTGTTAAAACAACATAAAAAATAATTTATAAGTTAAATTTCTTAATCTGAAGGGGACTCTAACTGCGATGGAAAAATCGATCGATCAACAAGTGGTTGAATGACAAACAATATCAGGTTTTTGAGGGGGGGAAAAAATTTCTACATCCCATTGGGAAACTTTTTGCATCGAATCATCAACAAAAACAAAAGTATAAACCCGAAGTATCTTATTGTTTGATCATAATTTTTTTTAGAACAGCTGGAGGGCCCCTTTAATTTTGAAAAGAAATTTATTGATAAAAGGGAAAATTTATGAAGCCCTGGAACATTTGCAAAATTTATTAAAAAAAAGTTAAAAAAGTTTTCTTAAAACGTCTGCTAATTGTAGTGAAATTCATTATAAAGATGGCGGGGTCTGTTTTTTCCCCGTAACTCTGAAAAAAAAAGTTTAAAAAGTTTTTAGAAAAGCTCGTTCAACATTATTAAATGTATTGATATTTTCTTAAAATTAAATTTATTCTTCACCCAAAACTCCCTTCCCTAAATTCGAATTTTTTTGTAACTTTTGTCGGGAAATAAATAACTATTTGAAAGTTTCGTATTTAATTAATGACATTCATTTTTAAAATATTAGTGGTTTTGCGCATTTTTTAAAAAGTTTTAAAATATTTAAAAACAAAACAATAATTACCCTCCTAGTGCTATTCAACTTCCCAAAAAAATAAGTTGAAATTTTTTAATATATAAAAATTATTATTATATTTTTTTTTATTATTTTCTGTTATTATTTATATTTATTATTTTTATATTTATTATTAGAAAAATTTTAATTATTTCCCTTTTATTGGGTTTTTTTATAGTAGAAAGATGGATCTTTTTAAATATATTGGACCAAATAGGATCAATCCACGAGGGGGTATCAGAATTAAGACGTATATTTCATATAAGACATATAAATTTATTTATTTTTTCGTTTCCACATTTAGCATGTCCTTTTCAAAACATTTTTCTTCCTTCATCCTCCCCGCGTCTGAAAAACGGGCTGTAAAGATTATTAAATGTCTTGTTTTATCAAGTTGATATTGAATGATACTGTTTATTTTGGGAAAAAAGGTACCAAAAGCAACAGAACATAGAACAAGCCCCGCGAGAAAGTCTTTCATATTTTAAAATTTTTGCAGGGCATAGAGTAAAAAAATTTACATGCCCCATATCATTAGTGACATATGTTTAAAAAGGGGCAAATTTACAATAGTGCCCACTAGATATTTTTAATAGTATATGTAAAAGTTATTGAATAAAACCCTCATAGATTTTAAGTTTTTAATAATTTCCCAAATGGGGACGCTAAAAAAAAATGGTTATTAGTCTTTTCTTATTTAGTAAATTATATTTGGAATTTTGCCGGGCGTTAAATTAATAAGTCAGGATTTTAAAAAACAAATAAAAAAGGGGAAAAGAACAAGGAAAAAAGATTTACCCCAAATTCAAAAAACGGTTTTTGATATTTTTTTGGTATGTTTGAACCAATTACATCACAATCCCCGTTAAAAGCATCACCATGGCGATAACATCAGTCCCCCCCTCCCCGGGTTGGGTCGAGGCCCCTTTTGCGCTCACGTCGATTTGACATCGGGGATTAATTATTTGTCATCATAATTCCCCAATTGGGACTTTTAATTCTTTCAACTAGCCAACATCAAATTTTGCTTTCTTTTTATTTTTTTAAAAATAATTAATTTGTATTTAGCATTTAAATTTTTAAGGAAGATAACATTTTTCTTTTAGTAGGGGGAACTTGTTATTTGTCCCCCAAGTATGAGCCACCCATAACTTCTAAACGATTCAGAAATTTATTGCAGTTTTCATTCAAAATACAAAAATATAATTTGTGAAATATCAGCGAATATTTCATACAAAAAAGTTGAAATTGTTGGACCCCCCGAGCCTTTTTAAGTCCGCCACCGAGCCCCCTAAAAGGGGGGGGCGCGGGCCGTCACGCCAAGATGAGCGTGGGGACTCCCGCCACCCTGGGCGGCGGCCCAGCCGGCAGCCGGGCTAGGGTTAAAAACCTCGCGAAGCGAGTCCCGTCGGGAGTGGGAACGGGGGGGGTGCACCGGGCAGCAAAAAGGCGTGGGGGGGAAACCCCGGCCCTCGCCCTACGCCGTGGGGCGGCGGGCGCCCGGCCTGGGGGAATGCGGGCCGGTGGCGGGGGAACCCCGCCCCCCTGCATCTACGCCAGGGGGGCGGCGGGCGCCGGGCCAAGGAGGCGCGGGCCAGTGGGGTGAACCGACCGCCTCTGCATCTACGCCGTAGGAGACGGCGTGACGCCCCGGCCCAGGAGGCGCGGCCGGGGCGGGGAAGCCGCCCCTCGCATCACGCCGTAGGGAGAGCGGCCGCCCGGCGGAGGCGGGCCCCGGGCCGGTAAATCGACGCAGCGTCCCAAGACGGGACCCCCAGCAGGAA
>CAXIVR010000013.1:46819134-46830304 GCA_964035755.1 Teleogryllus oceanicus
ATTTAAAAACGTTTTTGTTTATAAAGGCCCTTTTTTTTTTCGTTTTCCAAATGCTTTTTTAAAACCTTTTAATTTCCGGCCCCCGATGGTGGGAAAAGGGATATTTTTAAAATGTCCCGCGTTGACCGGCCCTCCACCTTATTTCTCCAAAAAATGCTAAATTTTTTGATTAAAAGGGGGGTTGTCCTGTCTTGGCCTTTTCCTTTTTTGTTTTTTAAAAGTTCTTTTTTAAACCTGAATCAATTCCCAACCCCTGGGTGGTTTAATGTTAGAATTCCTTCCAAAATTTGGGGGGTTGATTCCCCGTTTTTTTCCAAAACTGCTAAATGTTTGTAAAAAATTTTTAAAGGCCGTATCGGCCCGTCCTGCCAATCCCCACCATTTTTTTTTCGTTTTCAAGGAAACGTATTTAAAACCTAATCGAATTTAAGCAGCGAGGTTTAAGGTTGGTGTTTTCGCGTTTTCCCTTTATTTCCGCGAACTCTTATTTTCCAAAAAAAATTTTTTTTTAAAAGTTAAAAAGGGAAATTTTTTCCCCTTTTTTTTTTATTTTTATTTTTTTTCAAAATTTTTTTTTTAAAAAAAGGGAAACCCGGGGATTGGGGGATTCCCCCCACATTTTTTTTTTTTTTTTTTTTTTTTTTTTTTTTTTTTTTTTTTTTTTTTTTTTTTTTTTTTTTTTTTTTTTTTTTTTTTTTTTTTTTTTTTTTTTTTTTTTTTTTTTTTTTTTTTTTTTTTTTTTTTTTTTTTTTTTTTTTTTTTTTTTTTTTTTTTTTTTTTTTTTTTTTTTTTTTTTTTTTTTTTTTTTTTTTTTTTTTTTTTTTTTTTTTTTTTTTTTTTTTTTTTTTTTTTTTTTTTTTTTTTTTTTTTTTTTTTTTTTTTTTTTTTTTTTTTTTTTTTTTTTTTTTTTTTTTTTCATTTTTTTTTTTTTTTTTTTTTTTTTTTTTTTTCAATTTTTTTTTTTTTTTTTTTTTTTTTTTTTTTTTTTTTTTTTTTTTTTTTTTTTTTTTTTTTTTTTTTTTTTTTTTTTTTTTTTTTTTTTTTTTTTTTTTTTTTTTTTTTTTTTTTTTTTTTTTTTTTCAAGCAAAACAAATTTTAAATATGATTAAGGAGCCACGTATACGGTCAGTCCGTCCCAAAGCGCGCATTTCTATTTTCGTTTTCTAGATGCTTTGTGTAAAACCTGAATCGATGTCTAACACGCGCATGGCGATGGTGGTGTAATGGTTAGCATAGTTGCCTTCCAAGCAGTTGATCCGGGTCCGATTCCCGGACGTCGCACTTCTATATTCTGCCAAACTGCTAAATGTTTGTAAATATGATTAAAATGGAAGCCACGTATACGGTCCGTCCTTGCCAATGCATGACGATATGTCCTATTTTCGTTTCTAAGATGCTCTATGTAAAAACTGAATCGAATTCCTAACACGCGCATGGCGATGGTGGTGTAATGGTTAGCATAGTTGCCTTCCAAGCAGTTGATCCGGGTTCGATTTCGGCCGTCGCACCTCTTATATTCTGCAAAAACTGCTAAATATTTGTAAATATGATTAAAGGAAACCACGTGATACGGTCTAGTCCGTCTCAATGCACTGCGCTATTTCCCATTTTCGTTTTCAAGATGTTTCTATGTGTACAAACCTGAATCAAATGTCCTAACGCGCATGGCGATGGTGGTTAATGTTGCATAGTTGCCTTCAAGCAGTTGATCCGTGTTCGATTCCCGGGCCCTCGCACACCTTATATTCTGCCAAAAACTGTTATGTTTGTAAATATGATTAAAGGAATCCACGTGATACGGGTCCAGTCCGTCGCCAATGCATGACGATATTTCCTATTTTCGTTCTAAGATGCTTCTATGTGTGTACAAACCTGATCGATGTCAGCTCGCGCATGGCGATGGTGGTGTAATGGTTAGCATAGTTGCCTTCCAAACATTGTTCGGGTCGATTCCGGCCGTCGCACACTCTTATATTCTGCCGAAAACTGCTAAATGTTTGTAAATATGATTAAAAGAGCCACGTGATACGGGTCGAGTCCGTCGCCAATGCACTGCGCTATTTCCTATTTTCGTTTTCTAAGATGCTTCTGGGTGTACAAACCTGAATCGAATGTCTAACCGCATCGCGATGGTGTGTAATGGTTAGATAGTTCTTCCAAGCAGTGATCCGTTCGATTCGGCCGTCGCACTCTTATATTCTGCAAAAACTGCTAAATTTTGTAAATATGATTAAAGGATGCCACGTGATACGGTCCAGTCCGTCGAATGCTGGCGCTATTTCCTATTTTCGTTTTCTAAGATGCTTCTATGTGTGTACAAACCTGAATCGAATGTCCTAACCCACGCATGGGGATGGTAATGTAATGGTTAGCATAGTTGCCTTCCAAGCAGTTGATCCGGGTTCGATTCCCGGCCGTCGCACACTCTTATATTCTGCCAAAGAACTGCTAAATGTTTGTAAATATGATTAAAAGGAAGACACGTGATACGGTCAGTCCGTCGCCAATACACTGCGCTATTTCCTATTTTCGTTTTCTAAGATGATTCATGGTGTACAAACCGAATCGAATGTCCTAACCCGCATGGCGATGGTCGTAATGGTTAGATAGTTGCCTTCCAGCAGTTGATCGGGTTCGATTCCCGGCCGTCGCACACTCTTTATTCTGCCAAAGAACGCTAAATGTTTGTAAATATGATTAAATGGAAGCCACGGATACGCGTCTAGTCCGTCGCCAATACACTGCGCTATTTCCTATTTTCGTTTTCTAAGATGATTCTACGGGTGTACAAACCTGAATCGAATGTCCTAACCCGCGCATGGCGATGGTGGTGTAATGGTTAGCCTAGTTGCCTTCCAAGCAGTTGATCAGGGTTCGATTCCCGGCCGTCGCCACTCTATATTCTGCAAAAACTGCTAAATGTTTGTAATTAGGGGTTAAAAGGCCACGTGACACGGTCTAGTCCGTCGCCAAACTGCGTATTTCCATTTTCGTTTCTAAGATGATTCTATGTGGTACAAACCTGAATCGAATGTCCTAACCCGCGCATGGCGATGGTCGAATGGTTAGGATAGTTGCTACCAGCAGTTGATCCGGGTTCGATTCCCGGCCGCAATCTATATTCCGCCAAACACTGCTAAATGTTTGTAAATATGATTAAAGGAAGCCTGGGATACGGGTCAGTCCGTCGCCAATGCATGACGATATTTCCTATTTTCGTTTTCTAAGATGCTTCATGTGTAAAACCTGAATCGAATGTCCTAACACGCGCATGGCGATGGTGGTGTAAAGTTAGCATAGTTGCCTTCAACAGTTGATCCGGGTTTGATTCCCGGCCGTCGCACACTCTTATATTCTGCCAAGAAAACTGCTAAATGTTTGCAAATATGATTAAAAGAAAGCCACGTGATACGAGTCTAGTCCGTCGCCAATGCACTGCGCTATTTCCTATTTTCGTTTACTAAGATGCTTCTATGAGTGTACAAACCTGAATCGAATGTCCTAACCCGCGCATAGCGATGGTGGTGTAATGGTTAGCATAGTTGCCTTCCAAGCAGTTGATCCGCGTTCGATTTCTGGCCGTCGCACACTCTTATATTCTGCAAAAAAAACTGCTAAATATTTGTAAATATGATTAAAGGATGCCACGTTATACGTGTCCAGTCCGTCGCCAATGCTTGGCGCTATTTCCTATTTTCGTTTTCTAAGATGCTTCTATGTGTGTACAAACCTGAATCGAATGTCCTAACCCGCGCATGGCGATGGTGGTGTAATGGTTAGCATAGTTGCCTTCCAAGCAGTTGATCCGGATTCGATTCCCGGCCGTCGCCCACTCTTATATTCTGCCAAGAAAACTGCTAAATGTTTGTAAATATGAATAAAAGGAAGCCACGTGATACGGGTCTACTCCGTCGCCAATGCACTGCGCTATTTCCTATTTTCGTTTTCTAAGATGCTTCTATGTGTGTAAAAACCTGAATCGAATTTCCCGACACGCGCATGGCGATGGTGGTGTAATGGTTAGCATAGTTGCCTTCCGAACAGTTGATCCGCGTTCGATTTCCGGCCGTCGCACACTCTTATATTCTGCAAAAAAAACTGCTAAATATTTGTAAATATGATTAAAGGATGCCACGTGATACGGGTCCAGTCCGTCGCCAATGCTTGGCGCTATTTCCTATTTTCGTTTTCTAAGATGCTTCTATGTGTGTAAAAACCTGAATCGAATGTCCTAACACGCGCATGGCGATGGTGGTGTAATGGTTAGCATAGTTGCCTTCCAAGCAGTTGATCCGGGTTCGATTCCCGGCCGTCGCACACTCTTATATTCTGCCATAAACTGCTAAATGTTTGTAAATATGATTAAATGGAGCCACGTGATACGGGTCCGTCCTTCACAATGCATGACGATATGTCCTATTTTCGTTTCTAAGATGCGTCATGTGTGTAAAACTTGAATCGAATGTCCTAACACGCGCATGGCGATGGTGTGTAATGGTTAGATAGTTGTTTCCAAGCAGTTGATCCGGGTTCGATTTCCGGCCGTCGCACACTCTTATATTCTGCAAAAAAAACTGCTAAATATTTGTAAATATGATTAAAAGGAAACCACGTGATACCGGTCTAGTCCGTCTTCAATGCACTGCGCTATTTCCTATTTCGTTTTCTAAGATGATTCTATGTGTAAAAACCTGAATCAAATGTCCTAA
Organism: Teleogryllus oceanicus; assembly: GCA_964035755.1. Lineage (NCBI taxonomy): Eukaryota > Metazoa > Arthropoda > Insecta > Orthoptera > Gryllidae > Teleogryllus > Teleogryllus oceanicus. The sequence goes on from CAXIVR010000013.1 coordinate 46,823,844, forward strand.
CCGCGCATGGCGATGGTGGTGTAATGGTTAGCATAGTTGCCTTCTAAGCAGTTGATCCGGGTTCGATTCCCGGCCGTCGCACACTCTTATATTCTGCCAAAAATCTGTTAATGTTTGTAAATATGATTAAAAGGAATCCACGTGATACGGTCCAGTCCGTCGCCAATGCATGACGATATTTCCTATTTTCGTTTTCTAAGATGCTTCAATGTGTGTACAAACCTGAATCGAATGTCCTAACCCGCGCATGGCGATGGTGGTGTAATGGTTAGCATAGTTGCCTTCCAAGCAGTTGATCCGGGTTCGATTCCCGGCCGTCGCACACTCTTATATTCTGCCAAAAAACTGCTAAATGTTTGTAAATATGATTAAAAGGAAGCCACGTGATACGGGTCTAGTCCGTCGCCAATTACACTGCGCTATTTCCTATTTTCGTTTTCTAAGATGATTCTATGTGTGTACAAACCTGAATCGAATGTCCTAACTCGCGCATGGCGATGGTCGCAAGGTTAGGATAGTTGCCTACCAAGCAGTTGATCCGGGTTCGATTCCCGGCCGTCGCACACTCTTATATTCTGCCAAAAAACTGCTAAATGTTTGTAAATATGATTAAAAGGAAGCCACGTGATACGGGTCCAGTCCGTCGCCAATGCACTGCGCTATTTCCTATTTTCGTTTTCTAAGATGCATCTATGGAGTGTACAAACCTGAATCGAATGTCCTAACTCGCGCATGGCGTTGGTGGGGTAATGGTTAGCAGAGTTGCCTTCCAAGCAGTTGATCCGGGTTCGATTCCCGGCCGTGGCACACTTTTATATTCTGCCAAAAAACTGCTAAATGTTTGTAAATATGATTAAAAGGAAGCCACGTGATACGGGTCCAGTCCGTCGCCAATGCATGACGATATTTCCTATTTTCGTTTTCTAAGATGCTTCTATGTGTGTACAAACCTGAATCGAATGTCCTAACCCGCATGGCGATGGTGGTGTAATGGTTAGCATAGTTGCCTTCCAAGCAGTTGATCCGGGTTTGATTCCGGCTGTCGCACACTCTTGTATTCTGCCAAAAACTGCTAAATGTTTGTAAATATGATTAAAAGGAAGCCACGAGATACAGGTCTAGTCCGTTTCCAATTCACTGCGCTATTTCCTTTTTTCGTTTTCTAAGATGCTGCTATGAGTGTACAAACATGAATCAATGTCCTAACCCGCGCATAGCGATGGTGGTGTAATGGTTAGCATGCTGCCTTCCAAGCAGTTGATTGAAGCTCGTGAGACCGCATGGCGGTGGCGGCGGGATATCGAACCCAAAAATGGTTTGTGTGTGAATGTCGACGGCGGACTGCAGTGCGGCGAGTGACGACGACGTAGCTGCGACCTGCAGTGACGCGGTGACGGCGGCGAGGGACGGCGACGCGGTGACGGCGGCGTGGGACGACGACGCGGTGACGGCGGCGAGGGACGGCGACGCGGCGACGGCGGCGTGGGACGGCGACGCAGCGGCGACGGACAGTGTCGCGGTGACGGCGGCGGGGGACGGCGGCGCGGGGGCAGCGATGACGAACGGCGACATAACGGGGGACAACGACGCGAGAACGGTGGCGAGAGGGACTTTCCTATGTAATCGCGCAAAGGTGAGTCTCTGGTCTTTCTGCAGGTTAATTGTAGAGTATTTATAATAAAGCTGTTCATTTCTGGAACACTGTAGAATCTTATAATGTAGATGTCGTGATAGGTACGGAATCATGGCTCAATGCGGAAATATTAAACGCTGAAATTTTCAGACAAAATTTCTTAACATTCAGACGTGATAGAATGGGATCGCATTGGCGGGGGTGTTTTTATATGCGAAAAAGACAACTTTGAAGCAGTAGAGGCATGGGTGGATGATAAATTTGAAATAATAGGTGTACACATTCGAGATAGAAATTCAAAAACCAATGGGAAATTATAGGGGGTATAGGTCACAGAAAGATGGGCACGAACCGTTGCAAAGACTTGTAAAAGCGAACCCGCGCAATCAGGAAAAGTGGGAAAAACGTCATTATCGGAGAGACTTAAATTTACCGCACGCTACTTGGGAGGGGATGTGGGGCTGAAGGCGCCGCCCAACGCCTCGTTAACGAGTTGGTTTGGGACAACGGCTTAACGCAGGTAGTGACTAAACTGACACGCGATAATGCTTTACTGGACGTTTTCCTTATTCGACCGGTGGACAAACTTCTTCATGCGAAATAATTCCTGGAATTAGCGACCACAAAGGAGTCCTTCTAAAAATGTGCAGAGGGTGCGAAACGATCCCGTTAAAGAAAGAAAATTTTTCAGTTTTATAGAACAGATGTTACAAACATGCAATTATATTTGAAAGCAAATTTTCAACTTGGGCTTCTAGCGGATGTACAGTAGAACAGATATGGATAAACTTTAGGAACATAATTTTAGAATGCTTGAAAAATTCATGCCTACCAAGAAACTACTGGTGCAATTGATCCGGTCTATTTCAACAAAGAAGTGAGGCGACTGAAAAGGAAGGTTAGGAAAGCGTATAGTAAACGCAATGTAAACAAAGAACACAAAATAATTTTCTACAATTATCTAAAGACTTACAAAATTTAAAAGTTACATACCCAAGAAAATTACCTAAAATCTATTCTAAACGATCGATTGAACTGTTGGCAAATTTCTTCAAGTATGTAAGACATAGAAAGGAACAAAGAAAATTTTCCCAGCGATCTGCGGAGCTGACGGTTCGTTAATTACAAATGACAGTGAAAAGCGGCTTGTTTAAATAGGCATTACGCGTCGGTTTTCAAGCCGAAGGATCAGATTTCAGTAAATAAATCAACACCCGTTATAGAAACATTTAGAGTCGATGCAGGAATTATTAGAAAAAGGATTCAAAAATTAGGAAAAATAAATCTGTAGGCCCTGACGGAATACCAGGAGAAATATTGAAATTGGGAGGGAAGCCATGATTCCTTACCTTGCTAGGTTAATGGATGTCACTGTAAATAATAATACGATTCCTCAAAATTGGAAAGAGGCAATTGAGTGATTCACAAGGAGGAGACAAAGGTTGTTAATAATTACAGGCCTATAAGTTTGACATCAGTTGTATGCAAGCAGATGGAACACATGATTGCGGAATATATTAGACGAGTCTGGAATAAAACCGACTGGCTTTTCAAAATCAACACGGTTTTCGTCCTAGCTATTCGTGCGACAGCCAAAACTATTTCTTTATGTCAGGACATAGCAGATTCATTAGACGAAGGAGTAGGGTAGATGCAGTAATATTAGACTTTTCTAAAGCATTTGATCTGGTTCCACATGGCCTTTTAATTGAAAAACTGTCAAAACTGGATTAGATCAATCGAATAATCTTGTGGATAAAAGAATTTCTACAGGGAACTCAAGCAGTCAGAATAGGTGACAAACACTCATCGAAGCCGATGTAACCTCAGGGTCCCCAGGAGTGTGTTAGGCCATTGCTATTCTTAGCGTTTATTAATGATATTGCAACTGGAATAAAATCAAAGTTAGACTTTTCGCTGATGATTGCATAATATATAGGAGTATTGGCGCGTCTTCGGATGAAAAAGTTTACAGAACGATCTTAACTGTTTATGGAACTGGGCGTGCAGAAATAAGATGGAAAATTTAAATCCGGAAAAAAGTAAATTCATTTGTTTTACCAATCTCGCTCGAATGTCACTCGAATTACAAGTTAGGGAAATAACGATATACCGCGTGTAAAAACTGTAAGTATTGCAGGTTTGGTCCTGCGTAGCGACTGGGTTGGTCGGATCATATTAACAATACGGTCAAAAAATCATGGAGGGGGCTGCACTTTGTAATGCGCATTCTAAAAACAGTAGTTCGAATGCCCGATCCTTGGCATATACTTCACTTGTTCGTCCCATTTTAGAGTACGGAGCGGCCTGCTGGGACCCGTACGAAAGAGACAAATCGAGGCGTTAGATAAAATTCAAAACGGGCCAGGAAGTTTGTAAATCATGGACGCGTTGATGGACGAGATGAATGGAACCCTTATCTAAGAGACGGAACAGGCGCGTTTATGCGTAATGTACAAGACATACAAAGGGGACTCAGCATGGGCAGACATCAGTAAAAGATTACAGAAATCTGATTATAAAATAGGAGACCATCCTGGAAAATACGATGCAGAAAGCAAAGAACTGATGTAGGCAAGTTCTCCTTTGTGAATCGTACTATAGTAGTTGGAACAAACTACCTGCAAAGGACTAGAGACTCTTCCTTCTAATGTAGTGAAATTTAAAAATATACTTAATTCTATGTAGGTCATCATTAATAATGGGACTTTTATCATTATTATTATTATTATTATTATTATTATTATTAGTTTCATTATTATAATCGTTAGTATTATTAATAATATAGTCATGTCTCTTATTCAGTGAAGTGAAGTGAAGTGTAGTGTGGTGGGGCACGGAGGGGGGGAGGGAGTGTAGTGCAGGCAGTGAAATAAGTGAAGTGAAGTGAGTGGAGTGAAGTGTTAGAAAGCTATAAGTCAACATATAGATAACTCAAAATTAATTATAACTAGGATCTTAATCTCTAATTCTAATTGTAATTATATTTGTAAATATTCGTAATAGTTTTGTAATTGTATATCTAATTGTAATAATGTTTGCCACCGAGCATTAGCTCAAAGCGAACTTTAATAAATCTATCTATCTATCTATCTATCCGGGTTCGATTCCCGGCCGTCGCACACTCTTATATTCTGTCAAAAAACTGCTAAATGTTTTAAATATGATTAAAAGGGAAACCACGTGATACAGGTCTAGTCCGTCGCCAATGCACTGCGCTATTTCCTATATTCGTTTTCTAAGATGCTTCTATGTGTGTACAAACCTGAATCAATGTCCCAACTCGCTATGGCGGTTGTGGTGTAATGGTTGCATAGTTGTTTTCCAAGCAGTTGATCCCCGTTCGATTTCCGCCATCGCACACTCTTATATTCTGCAAAAAAACTGCTAAATATTTGTAAATATGATTAAAGGATGCCACGTGATACGGGTCCAGTCCGTCGCCAATGCATGACGATATTTCGTATTTTCGTTTTTTAAGATGATTCTATGTGTGTACAAACCTGAATCGAATGCCCTAGCACGCGCGTGGCGATGGTGGTGTAATGGTTAGCATAGTTGCCTTCCAAGCAGTTGATCCGGGTTCGATTCCCGGCCGTCGCCCATTTTTATATCCTGCCAAAAAACTGCTAAATGTTTGTAAATATGATTAAAGGAAGCCACGTCATACGGGTCTAGTCTCGTCCAATGCACTGCGCTATTTCGTATTTTCGTTTTCTAAAATGATTCTATGTGTGTACAAACCTGAATCGAATGTCCTAACCCGCGCATGGCGATGGTCGTGTAATGGTTAGCATAGTTGCCTTCCAAGCAGTTGATCCGGGTTCGATTCCCGGCCGTCGCACACTCTTATATTCCGCCAAAAAACTGCTAAATGTTTGTAAATATGATTAAAAGGAAGCCACGTGATACGGGTCCAGTCCGTCGCCAATGCATGACGATATTTCCTATTTTCGTTTTCTAAGATGCTTCTATGTGTGTACAAACCTGAATCGAATGTCCTAACCCGCGCATGGCGATGGTGGTGTAATGGTTAGCATAGTTGCCTTCCAAGCAGTTGATCCGGGTTCGATTCCCGGCCGTCGCACACTCTTATATTCATTCAAAACTGCTAGATGTTTGTAAATATGATTAAAAGGAAGCCACGTGATACGGGGCTAGTCCGTCGTCAATGCACTGCGTTATTTCCTATTTTCGTTTTCTAAGATGCTTCTATGTGTGTACAAACCTGAATCGAATGTCCTAACCCGCGCATGGCGATGGTGGTGTAATGGTTAGCATAGTTGCCTTCCAAGCAGTTGATCCGGGTTCGATTCCCGGCCGTCGCACACTCTTATATTCTGCCAATAAACTGCTAAATGTTTGTAAATATGATTAAAAGGAATCCACGTGATACGGGTCCAGTCCGTCGCCAATGAATGACGATATTTCATATTTTCGTTTTCTAAGATGCTTCTATGTGTGTACAAACCTGAATCAAAAGTCCTAACCTGCGCATGGCGATGGTGGTGTAATGGTTAGCATAGTTGCCTTCCAAGCAGTTGATCCGGGTTCGATTCCCGGCCGTCGCACACTCTTATATTCTGCCAAGAAAACTGCTAAATGTTTGCAAATATGATTAAAAGAAAGCCACGTGATACGAGTCTAGTCCGTCGCCAATGCACTGCGCTATTTCCTATTTTCGTTTACTAAGATGCTTCATGAGTGTACAAACCCGAATCGAATGTCCTAACGCGCATACGTGGTGGAGTAATGGTTAGTAGTTGCCTAAGCAGTTGATCCCCGTTCGATTCCCGGGCCCTCGCACTTTTAAATTTTAAAAAACCTA
>CAXIVR010000013.1:48060404-48307743 GCA_964035755.1 Teleogryllus oceanicus
CTAATTTTCTGACGCAAACTGTCGTCGGAAGCTCATCGGCTGAAGTTGATACGATTCGCTAGAGTTCCCTTGAGCTCACCCATAGACATATAGTACTATATGTCTATGGAGCTCACCCATGTCATTTCATTATGGCATCCAGCAAGAATCGGAAGCAAAATAATCGAATAACGATTCCTTAGGAATCGAAAGAAAAGAATCGATTTTCGAATCGAATTGGGAGCGGGACGTCTTTCCCCCCTTCGACACGACCCTTCTTGTGAATGTGTTGCGGAATACATGAAATTTGGAAGCAGAAGAGCAGTAATCGACGAAGAAAGTGCGAAGAGTAGGAAGAATATTGTTTCGTAGTATCGCCTGAGATCGCTAACTGTAATAGTGATGGATGACATAAAGATTTTAGCTGAAAGTATATTTACTGTAGAAGAGGCAAGTACATGGGGTATTCCCCATGTTTGATTTCTGTGTAAACGTATGATATGCATTGGTTTGATATAAGTGGCACGACCGACACGACTTAAAAAAGAGTTTGAAAACGGGTTGACTTCACGCACCGTACAATTTTTTTTTTTTAATATTGTTATTCTTTGAAGACTGCACATAAACATAAATGTAACTTCATTTTCTGTGCACGTCTTCTAGAATTCAGTGGGAAATACAATTATTCAAATTATCGTTTCCATGTTGTCGCGGCAGGAGGTAATAAGAGCCAAAATTTATTGCTTATTTATTTAAAATAGATTTTATACATGGGAGTTTTTTGTTTTTTTTCTCCCTTTCAAAATTAAAATTTTTGCTTATTTTTTTTTAGTTTGGGGCTTATTTATTTTTTAAAATAGATTTTACTACATGGGAGTTTTTGTTGTTTTTTTCTCCCTTTCAAAATTCAAAATTTAAGTAGTATATGACTTGGTGTAGGGATCACAGAATTTTGAAAATGTGCACACAATTCACTTTTCCGCATAGGAAGTCATACGCAGTTTTTAACTGTTTTTTTGACGTAAAATAAATAAATAAATAAAAAATAAATAAAACAATTTAGCTTAATCTCTTCTTCAGAAGAGCCATTCCGATGTATTTTTGTACTATAAATTGTGTTTGACATTAGTAAGTAAAGTAACCCTAAATCTGAGTGATACTGGAAATGTCAAAATCTTGCAAAATTTAAACGGAAAAAAGGAAGTTATGGCCTATTTGACTTCTTTCGCTCGTGCAGTTCAGAGTTGATCTTCACCCTTCACAATTTTCATAAAACGACCTTGAATCTGCTCAGGGAAAAATTATTAATGCATTTTTATACCAATCTGGCATGCTAGAATGTCAGTTTGGTCTGTACTTTTCTTTACTCAGCACAAGCATCACTAAGTGAAATGTTCCTACTGAAGTAAATATTAGCAAATTTGGACAGTAAAATTAGAAACCTATATGTGGATAAAAGACATCATTATCTGTGCACATCTTCTAGATTTCAGTGGAAAATATAGTTATTCTAATTATCGTTCTCCATGTTGTCATGGCCTGAAGTATTGTTCCTTTGCGATGGACATGGAGGCATAAGAGCCCAAATCTATAGCTGATTTACCCTTGAAAATAGATTTTATTACATCAGAGTGAATATTTTGTTACCAATCCATGCAAAAAACACAGATTTCTTTCTGTATTCAAAATTTAATGAGTATTAGGGCTTAGGGTATGGGTCACAGAATTATGAAAACCTGCACAAAATTCACTTCTCTCCGTAGTTTGTCATACACAGTTTTTAAATGTTTTGGACTTAAAAAGAAAGAAAGAAAAAGAAAGCAAACATGTAAATTTGTACAAGCTTCCAGAGTTTTCAACCTCTTTCAAGTTCATGAAAAAGTTCAAGTTGTGGAAAATTGAAGTAAAGCCTTTATTAACAAATATCATGGATATGTAAAAATTGTCATCAGATAAATAATTTATTACATCTGAATTTAATTGTCATGCAGATGGCAGGTATTTTTGTAAAAAAAAATATGAGTTCTTTTGTTTTCTTGCTCAAAAAATTCACTCAAAAACTGCAAGTGCAGTTTTCTCATGAAGTATATCGACTACAAACATGAAACTTTGTATTCTAATTAATTGCCACTCTTTTTGGTCTGTAAACTACAGTCGACTCTGGTTATTGTGAACTTCTGGGGACCAATATTTTTGGTTCACATTATTCACTGATGTGAAAATTAAATAGATTTTCTCCACAAGGATTAATTTTATAAATATAGAGATGCAACAAAATACATTAACAGCACCAACTGAAAATTTCAATATCTTTACTTGACTAAAAAAAATCAATTATTTTCAAATGATTGATTTGTACATTTTTTGTTAGTAATATCTCTAGATCTTTCTCCGGAGTTCGTGCTCTCTCCATTCTTGATTCTGCATTGTCCACTGTTGGAAGACCATCCCACTCTTCGAAGACCTCTTCTAATATAACAAGAGATCCTTTCGGTAGCGGCATGGCGCAAACCGCTAATGACACTGATTGTTGAATGAACCATGGGTGATTTCTTCTATTATGACCTTTCGCCAAAGATATATTTTCCAAGCGGCCTAGTGTTGTTATTTGTGGCACTAAAGCAATATCTCTTTTTCCAAGAAGAATTAATTTCCAGGGCATATTTTCTACACTCACTGTAGCCAAAGTTCAGTATTCACTTCAACTGCTGGTATTATGCATATTTGTAGGGGGTGGATTTTTATACCCTAAAAAATCTTAAAGTATGCTATTAAAAATATGCGTTTATGGTGTAGAAATTGTGAAATATGCACTTTAATATGCAATAAAAATTAACATATTTAATTTCTTGTATAAACCTTTCTTGATAACCTTCAGGAGAAATATGCTTGGAATGAAAAGATATATTTTTGTGCAAACACAATACAATCTGCCTTACTTAACTGGAGAAATAATTGAAGTAAATATTCACCCTAGTGAAGAACATTGCATTGTTACATTTCTCCTGTCTGGTTTAAAAAATATGTCAAGAAGTGTCCTACGTTTGCACAAATATTATATCTTCTCTCAAAAAGAAAAAAACGATAACCATAACAACCCTTTCTAATCAGTGAACTCTCACAAATAAATAGATTCTATGAAAAGATGAAATGTTTTAGAGATAAGTCTCTATTTTAACTAAATATGCAAAATATACACCTACAATTACACAAATCTGCACTCAAAAAATTGGCCAAATACGTACAAAAAAGAAATTTCTTTTAGCTATGCCCTTAAATAATGTAGAAAAATGCAAAATCATAGAAATCTGCTCCCTACTTATTGTAACGTAAGTGAAATGGCGCCAGTGATTTTGGTCCACTATAACCAAGAGTTCTCGAACCAGAGTCGACTGTATTATCTTAAGTAGAATATTAAAGTGTCAAAATATTGCTAATTTACATTGGTAAAAATAAGGTACAAAGGTAAAAATAAAAATAAATAATTTCAAAAAAGTTTTTCATGCACTGTGTGAGAGAGAAAGTTTACTGAATCCCAAATTTTTAAAAAAAAATTAAGTATGTTACATTAATATTGTGTGAAAAAAATGGACTACAATTAAGCTCTGTATTTTCCTTCTGTCTCAGCATGTATAAATAAAATAATTAATTATGAAAAAATATTGTGCATGTCATTTTCATTATTGATCATTTGCAGTAAATAAAAGCCCAAAATTCCTAGAGATAAAGCACATTTGTATTTTTTTGTTGCATTCAGAGACCTGGAACTTTGTATTAAGGAAAAATTTAAACCTAATACTAACTTGAAATATACCATCTGCTACATTCAATATATTCATTGTAAGAGGCCTTTATGAAAATTCAGATAGAAACTCAGCTCCACATCAGACTGATCTTTCTCTTTCTTTTGTTATCAGTTTAAAGAAGAACCAGTGGATAGTAAAAATTGGATTTCTCTGGCAAGTTATAATTCTACAATTGTGCCAGAGGTATGTAATGGCATATTTACATTTTGTAATCGCCAACATTTTACGAAGATAACAGAAAAAAACAAAAGGAAGTTAATGAGGAAAAGAAGAGAATTTTATGTATTTTTGTAACAAATAATGTAAGAAGTAGCATACTATATTTAGGTAACTAGAACTTTTTGCTTGTAGCATAGAGACAATAAAGAAGATTTTTGCCATGAAATCTTTTTTGCTTTTTCCAGTCAAGAAAAATTGAATTTTTTTAGTGTTATTTGTTTTCATCAGTGAAGAAAAATTGAAAGTTTCTACTTGGAAATGTCTAAAAACAAGTTTTCAAAATGTTGGTATTTTAAACATTGACATATTAAAGCCAATATTTATTAACATTGATGATTAATGATAGAAAAATTCCCATAATCAAAAATTTAAGTTAAGTATGAAATAATAATTGAGAACATCGCTGTCAGTTTTTGGATTTGATCAAAATGAACACTGTTTGTACTACTTCATCAAGCAGACTCTCTCGCTAGGGATGCAATGTTACCAATAAAATATTGATGTTTCAAATAATAAAATTATCAAAATCCATTGGCCCCAAACCATGAATTTTTTAATCAGTGATGTTTGTAACTGTATTTTAGTAACCTCTAACATCAAAGTTCACTTACGAGGGTAAGTGATATCATGTTACGGCGGTCATGTTTATTAATTTATAATTGAGGTTTAGCTGGAAAAATATGGTCAAAACAATTGCAAAACAATTTACAATCATTTTTAATTTTATTGGATAATACTAAAATAAAACACTACATTTGTTAACAAAAATTCGACTAACTTGTTTTTCACTCTTGATGACTTTGATCTGAAGAATGTTCAAATTATGGATATGTGAAAATTATTGTTGTTTTTTATTGTTATATTTTTAATTCAAAAAGAAAATATTATCCAAGTAAAAACACAGATGTTAAAAAACATTGGTTTCAATAAATTGATATTAAATACATGTTTGTATAAATATAGCAATGTTCTGAAAACATCATTGATGTAGCATACCTATCTCTTGCCCGTGATGACCCCAATGCTCTTGTATTTCCCATGTTTTCCTTACATTTTGCACATGGAGAGGTGTTCTTTGACTATTTTTATTTAAATCTTAATTATAATCTATTTAAATCTTAATTATCCTGTGTGTCTACATAAGGTGAATTAAAGTAAAAGTTTTAAAGTTCAGTAAAATTGTAAAACATTTGTGTTTTTGCCCTCTCATTCTAATTTGTAAATCAAGCAGAACCGTGCATGCAGAAGCATTATTGGGGTGCTCTGGTAGCATGTTTTTGCAACTTTACTTTCTAAACCATTGTTACATTAATTTTATTTAGGGAATTGCAGTCACTCTCTGTCGTTCCATTTATGTGAAAGTTTCCCATGTGACTACTTGAGGGTAAGAGTATTAAAGTTCTCCCATTACTTTTGTGTTTTTTGCCTTCTTAAACTAATTCATAAATTCTTTGTTCCTTTTGGTGTTCTTTACCTGAAACTGCTTAATGTGTTCATCCACTTTTCTTATAGCTGGAAGTTTTTTATTAATTTATTTATTTTAAGAACCGATGTTTTCAGGAAGAAGGTGATACCCATCTAGTAACAATACCTTTGAAGGAGGAAAACAATGCTGAAGAGGTGTGTAAATTATAAATATTGGCCCCTTAATTCATTGTTTTCCACATTTTGGAAATCATTGTTTTAAAAATGAAAGAAGTTTTTTACTGGAACCCAACATGGTACAACTAGGGGATCATCTCAAGACATGAGAAATGTTGAAATTAAATGAAACATCTAATTTGCGTCTCTTCTGCCTTAAGAAATTCAGACAGATGCAACGGCGGTTGCTTGAAAGAAGATGATTGGGGAGTCTTCTTCATATCCCATTCTTGCTGCAACAGCAAAAAACTACAAGTTCTTATTATTTTTAGGAAAAAAAATTACTTTTTCCATTAATAAAAAAAAAAATAAAAATTTTTAATTAAATTAGATTTTAATAAGGTAACTTATTGAAAATATTAAATTTAAACACTTCCAAATTTAAAATAGAAAAGTACATTTATTCATTATAATTTTAAAAAAGGTAAGATAATACATTGTGTTAAACTGAAATATTTAGTTAACTTCACAGTTTTCAATAACAATACCTATGAAAGAATATTCTTCACCTTTCATAGGTTACGTAAGTCCTTCAGTTAGGTCCAATTCCATACATACAGTTCACTGTAATCCAGGTATTTAGTCCATTTAACTCTCACCTCACCACTCAGTCACTTCACCACTAATATGACATTGCATCTGTTACATCAAAATACTCCACTCAATTACACCAATTTGCTTAGTGTTCTATTATACTTTGTGTCCTCACTCAAGAACATGTATTTCCTTTCTGATTGTTGATTTTTGTCCATCTTCTCAAATTGGCAGTCTCTGTGACATCAAACACTGCCAACCTGTGATTTTCTATTCCAGAGTCTTATTGCCTGGTCGTCAAATATGGACAAAATATGACTGATATCTAATTGCAATGCCACTATAAAGATCATAAACTGCTCTTGTCAGTAACAAAGAAACATCATGACTTCGAAGATTAAAACTAAAATTACTGAGATGTCAAATTGATCTGGATTATTTGCCTAGTAAATCAATAATAGCGTATTTTTTATTGATCTGAAATGGTACATGGGTAAAGCACAGATGTTTCCAAGTGTGAGAACAGGTTTACAGAATAGCAAGAAGTTACAAGTAATTATTCTATATTGATGATATTAAATAAATAACACCTTGAAAGGGTGGTCAGGTAGGATAAAAACTGAATCATAATAAGCAAATTGTGGCAGCTAAGTGGTAATTAACCGTTAAGGTCTTTTATTTTTGAATTATAAAATTATAGTGCCAGTATCATTCAGGCAGAAATATTAAATTTTATACTTAAACCGATTGAGAAAACCAAGATAAGATTAAAATCAATTATTTATTGATTAGTCAGTGTTAAATTCCAAACAGGATTTTATCCCTCCCTCTATCTTAATTGGCAAACATGCTTTATTTACTTGCTACTGTGATAAGTTTACTGTTTCCCCAGAACATATAATATATTTTCCCCATGATTACTAAAACTTCTTAAGGAATAATGTTGAATTTTTCACCAGATGTAAGTTTAGTAATAATGAATATATTGTTGCAAAATAAGTAAAGTATATTTTTTTATTTTTGCATAAAAATATAAAAAAAATAATATAAAAAAATTTATTTCAACTTTAAAGTTTCTGAAAATTACAAAAACTGCTCCTAAAGTATAAATATACTTGTAAGTAATTAATACAATTCACTAAACTGCTGTTAAAATTATACAGCACAGTGTGTAATAGTTGTTTAGATAAGGGACTGTTCACAAATTTGGAGTGTTTTGAATACCCCCTTATGCTTTTTTATTTGTTAAGGAAAATATTATTAACTAGTTTGACCTGCATGTACATTCTGCATTTTGGAAATCATTGTTTTTGTATTGTCTTCTGTAGGGGGGGTTTAAGTTAGTCAAACATTACATTATTATGTAAGGGGGTTCAAGCATATTACAGGTGCATTAAAATAAAAATTTGAAGAGCAGTTTAGTGAAAATGTTTTAATTATTTACAAGCACATTCATACTTTAGAAGAAATGTTTTGTAATTTTCAGAAAATTTAAAGTTAAAATAAAAATGTTTCTATAATTTTTTTTTATATTCCCTCCTTGTGAACGCAAGAAATGAAAATAAATTATTGCAGAGTAAAAACAATTTGTATTCATTTTACCTGTGTTTTGTATTATAATTAAAGTAGAAATTAGTTGGTGATTCTAACTGAACTTATCAATAAAATCGGGACAAGATGTCAGTGAAGGAAGAACACACAGCTGAGAAAATTTTTGATTACAAGCTGTGCTTGTGCCATTGGGGATAATGCATGAGCAAGACTACTGCACCAATTTAAATGAATTCTGAATATACTACTTATCAGTTTGGAATATTTTCTTCATAATCATACAGAATAAATAGAGAATTGTTGAATAAATAACTGCATTTGTCGTAATAATTTTCACATAATTTTAATTTGTTTATGTTTTTAAAACAAATTAGTTAGTTATATTCAAATCACTCAGGAAAAGAAATTATTTCAGCAAATATTGAAAAGTGTAAAAAACTAAATATTCAAGTTATGTAACACTAAACTTATACCTCCCATCTCCATGTAATGAAGCTAAATGTTGTCTCAAACCCCCTCTGCTTTCTTTGGCATTATGTGATTTAGGGATGAGCCATAATTTGTCAAATGTACAGCCAAATTAACATGGGATGAGTAGTGCTTTATGACTCCCTTAAGGATTCTTTAAAGCCCTGATCTTTATCCTCTCATGCTGGGAGGTACAAGGAAGTTATTTTAATGCGAATTCACAACAGCCTTTACCACTTTTCGCAAGTGATTCTGCTTGCGAGGTGAACCAGTGTCCATCTGCTTGTCATAAGATGTGTATTATGTCACTACAATGTGTGAAGTTTAATATCAACAGGCACAGACATTGGGAAGCTCTCTACAGGCATTTGGCAGTGATGAGTTTGTTCTCTATGTTATTTGTCCAGTATACAGCCAGTTTTTTAAAAATTTTAATAATTTATTTATTTATTCAATTCCTTCATTTCTTTTTTAATAGACTTTGTGGCCATTAGGTCTTAATTTTAAATTGTGTTACAACCTGAGTCAATCAATCAACTGTAATTGATATTTGGTATTCTAATGTTTTTTTCTTTTGTACAGGATGAGCTGGAGCCTCCATTGGCTGTGTTTATTGAGCCAAACAACACACTTGAAGATGATTCAATGCAGGAAGAGATGGTAAGAATACAGATGCAAGTGTATTCAAATATAGAACTGTATTGATGCACTTCCTCTGGAACAATCTATAAGTTACCTGCTCTGATGATTTATTGTAGCATAGATAAAATTTCTGTGTTGTCCCTGAAACCTAATCATCTATTACTTAGGAAAAGAAATTAATTCTTTAGATTCTATTAAATGGAAGTATTTATATTCTGCCCTACCTCTTTTGGCTGCGTTCCTCTCCGTCCTACCTCTCTTTGCTGCACTCCTCCCCATCCTACCTCTCTTTGCTGCACTCCTCCCCGTCCTACCTCTCTTTGCTGCACTCCTCCTCGTCCTACCTCTCTTTGCTGCACTCCTCTCTGTCCTACCTCTTTTTCCTATATTCCTCTCTGTTCTTCTCTTTGTAGCATTTCTCTCTGCTGTAGCTTTCTATGCAATATCTATATACAGCTTGTCTACACTGAGGGTTCTTTTTCTGATGTAGGATACCTCTGCACCAAGCAGTGGAAGCACCTCTGGAAAACAGGAGGATCGTTCGTGCCCCCCAGGTGAATTGAAATTAGAATGTTCTCTTATATAAATGTTCAGAAAATAAATGAATTCTCAACTTGAATGATAAGTGTATTAGGCACATAGATGATCTGGAATTTATAAATATGAACAAACATTGATCTTGTACCCTAGAGCCCAACTTGTAGTAACTTTTCACTTTAATTTTAAAAAATTGCCTGTTCAACATTTTTATAGTATATAGTTTTTGTTTCACCTGAACAATTGCACTTACAATTCATAGTTTATGTGCATGTACTGCAAGGCTGGTACAGCTACTATCAGGGGCGTTGCATCCATTGATGTGGGTGGCGTGTTACGTACCCTGGCTATATCAGCTATTTTTATTTTAAATTAATTGTAAATTGTCTATTTGTTATTTGCTTTTTGTATTACTAGTTTTGTTCCATTCACGTTTCAAAAATCACGCCATTGAAGATTCGATTCTTTACAAGAATAAACGACTCGCTGAAATGCTGTCTCGCCCACAGTGGCCTCACCTGCACCGTGAATCTGATGTAGAGTGATTCATTACATCCAACATACTTATGAAATAGCTATTGTGTTACAAAACTTCATTATTTTTTTTTTTTGGTGTTTTTGAGAGAGCAATATTAATTTATGAGCATTGTAGTTTTATTTCAGTTTATTACCTTATTTTAATACATTTAGCAACTACATTGTAGTCAATTAAGGTTAGGGATTGTGTTGGTTCAATGGCAGAAGGGTATGTGCCCATGCAGTGTACATTTGTGACGTGAAATGGCAAGCAGAATGCAATCCAAACAAGTGAATATATAATTATGGAATCGTATTATTGTGTCATGGACAAATGGAAAACTAGATGTACACAGACTCTAACCAAGACAAATACAATACCAATAGATTTGTAGTTGGTCTTGCTCTAATATTCTCTGAAAAGGAAATTATAATTAAAGCAGAGCCTCCAAAACCAATTCTCAGTATTATTACAAATATTACAACATGTGAGGGAACATTATAATATAAAAATTTATGAGCAAGAATATAGGATATGCAGATGTAAAAGACTTAAAAAACTTATCTTGTTGATCTTCTATTCTCAAACATAAAGAAGTGTAGAAATTCAATGATTAGGCAGATTTAAATAATATTTACCAGGGTATCAAGGGTAGTAAGTGGACCTACTTATATATTCACATAGCATGTGAGAAACAGTTAAAAAAGTTTGGAAAATCTGAGAGGATCGAATTTTATTTAAGTAGCTAGTACAGGGTTTGTTAAGCAACACACCAGAATTTTAAGAAGAAATAAGGAAATTCTATCGCACTTCATTTGAGTTGTATGCTATTTTGCAAGACAAGGGCTTGCATTTCATGGCCATGATGAAAGTAGGGGAGGATCACATAGAGGAAATTTCATAGAATAAGTAAAGTAATGAAGTATGATAAAACTTTCAAGAATCATATGGAAAATTCCACAATGTTGCATGTAACCTTGCCAGATATTCAGAATGATTTGATTTCAAGTATGAGCATGGTAATGACCCATAAAATTAAAAATGAAATTTCTAAAACCTCTTTTGTCTCCTTGATGCCAGATGAAACCCCTGATGTAAGCAGCAAAGAAAAATTTTCAGTTGTTTTTGTGTCTGTAAATTGATTTTCATAGCTCAATGCCTTCCATGTTAAAAATTATGCCATTTCTAATAGGTCTGTAATGATAGTATGTATCGGACAATTTTAAAAATAATTGAGTGTTAGTGTGTTCTTATTATTAAAGTATTAGGACACATGTTTATATTTTGCTAGGTCATGAACTTCAGTCAACATTTTCTAATCTTCAACCAACTCATGAAGTATGTGAACCATTATTACTTTTTCTGGATATGTTTTTATTTTAAATGTACAAATTATTTTGGCTTCTAATTGACCAAAGTTTCAGATACAGTATTGGTAAATGAGGAATATTTAAGAGGTCTAAATTATTTTCTCATTTCGTAGGGTTACATACCCTAAGCCAAAAATCAGGCTACACCACTGGTTACTACCCACATATGATGATGGCAAAGTTTATAGGGGATGACAAATTGTGGGCTGTCAATGGACAGATGTGGGGAGATGCAGAGCAGATAGCACTACATCTCTATGGCTTCAGTCTACCATCTCAAAGACATAAGAGGATACTTAGTTCTGGTTAATTCCTGACCCAACAGTACTTCCAGTCCTTCATTTGGATTTGGTGTGCGTGTAGGATGGATGGATGTGACTTGTGACATTATTGGCAGTTTTAGTATTAATAATAATAATAATAATAATAATAAAATAATAATAATAATAATAATAGTAATAATAACAATGCAACAACGAAGATGACAACAACATTTCAGGGAGATGGGGAAACAATTTTTACGTATTCCTGAGTGTTACAGTAATATTCAGTGAGAGTAAAAGAAAGGAAGCTAGTGTAGTCTCTGCACTGTAAATCTTCATTTAGGTATATGTTTTTTTTTCAGAGGATTGAAAGGAGAAAATGTATAAGTGAGCAAAATGTGTCACTGAAAATGAGAAAAATGTACATGCAAACTCAATTTTTTGTCAATATTGTCAATTTTGCGGCGACGATGGTGTATCGGTTAGCGTATCGGACTGCTATACCCAAGTTTGCAGGTTCAAACCCGATCGAAGCCGTGGATTTTTAAGGGCGGAAAAATCCTTCGTACGCCTTTCTTCGGAGGGGAAGTAAAGCCGGCTGTCCCATGTTAGTACATTTACTGCATGTAAAAGATCCTCAAGCCTAAATGATGCCTCTGAGCTAAATTGAAATCGCCTGTTTCGTCGCCCAAGTAATACCTTCTTTCGCCCATGGTTGGTGAAAGGAGCGTAGCGGAATTTGCGTGGTCAGACGGAAGAGCAGGCCTCATGGCCTGAATCTCACCACGTAAAATAAGGCAAATTCAATTCAATTCATATTGTTGTATTAGGTACATGATATGCATATAATATGCTTTCTCAAGAAAGAAAATTTTCACTTTTGAAGAGTCTGATCTGAAGAACGCATTTCTTTGCATCTTACGCATAAATGCCCCCTCAAAATACACCAACCCTTGTCATCTCTAGAGCTCGGGCATGTAGGCACTAAAAAGGACGAAAATAGGCAGGCAAGTAGGCAATTAAAAACTTAAAAATAGGCAGGGGAATAGGCATTATAGTTGACAATAGGCAGGCACTTTGAAAGTAAAAACTTAAAAATAGGCAGGGAAATGGGCACAATGGTTGAATAATATTAAAATTTATGCATACTATATAAAGGATGAACATAATTCTCTAAAAAAAAATCGAATTTCTTTGATTGTCAAAACATATTACAGATTTAGATAATATTTCCTAAGAGTTAACTCGTGTAGAATTTTATATTCGGTTGGTAAAACTTGTTAAATATTGGATTTTCAGGTTTTAGAAATGGAATGTGTGCAGCATGGCACAAGTCAGTGTTGAAATGCTTTCTTGTCTTTGTCCTTTGACTGCACTTGCTGAAGAAGTTTTCAATTGTTTTTCTCACTTTTTTTGCATGAGTTTCAATGTTTTTATGTTGTAAGAAGTATTCTTTTGCACAGTTTACATCTTTTCAAACACTGGCAAAAATACATTCCAGTCCACGTGAATCTTCTCATAAATCACTTTAAAAACTTTCTCTTTTGGCATTGTAGGAAGCATGCTTAATAGGAACAGCAAATTTACTGATCTGGCATGCATGAAACTTCAAAACCAATACAAAATTATCGAAGAAAACTCCTCCTATCTCTTGTAATTCTACCTTTCAAAATGCGAAAGATGCCGGGAGTGTTATTTTTGAAGACATTTGTGTTCTTGGTAAAGAATAGATAGCTCCCTAATCATTGCAAAGATTGGAAAAACAAGAGCAATTTCCTGTAGTCCGGAGCGCCCGACTGGTTTCAGCAAAATAGATAAGGTAACCCTCACAGTGTCAAATTCTCATGCGGAGTCCTGCTTGATGCGTTACAGATGAGAACACACAGGGCATAGAGCTTCTCGATCAGAGGAAACCCTGGCAGATTTTACGCGGTTGTTACTACTTTGGATAAAAATTACCCATCAGTGATTTCTCAAAACAATGATTGTAGAAAACAAAATATAGTGAACAAAAAATATTAAAAATGTGGAAAATTCAATATAGGCACTTATAGGCTCTTAACGTTCGATTAGGCAATTTTCTCTAAAATAGGCATTTATAGGCATTATAAAAACCTTGCAAAAGCCATTTCTGGGGTAAACATTGATAATGGGGTAAATTGCCTAAAAATACATTCAAAGAAATAAAATAGGCAAAAAAGGCATTGTCTGAGCTCTAGTCATCTCTTAATAATTTATTTCCATTAATTTTGCATTTCTTGAAAATATGCCAGATTCTTTTGATGCAACAGACAAACATTATGGCAAGGGTGTATAGTGCCTGTAGCACCCCCATCCTTGCACTCCGTGGCCTTGCTTGCTGACAATCGTACAAACTGAACTCTGACCAGATTTCTTGGTCTTCCTTAATTGAAAGGGTGCCGAAATTATAATTATGAAACTCTTGACTTTCAGAAATAAATGAAACAACTGTTTTTAACACTTATAATGCTCAATTTATAACATTTTAAAGCTGAATATTAAAAATTACACATTACCTTTTGAAAATGCAAAAGTTTTACACTTAGTTTTCAAGAACATTGTTAGTGGCTGGCAGTTGTTATTCTATGAACCAGTGAATACAACTGTTTTTAACATTTCTTTCTTAAATTAAATTAAATTTGAAAAAATTAAAAAAAAATAAAATCCCAACAACTTTTTACTTCTCATTTACTGGTTACTTTTTGTTTTTCTACCATTATTTAATTGTTTTTGGTTACAGTGAGATAAGATTGAGACCGCAAGACATTTTGGCTTTTACTATGTTATGCCAGCTTAGCTGTGTGGTTTCCCTTCTTTGCTAAATTGATTTTCATTGCTGCCCACCAAGGTTTTTGCCAAAACAGAATTCTCCTCATTGAAAGGGAATTCAATGGGAAAACCGATTTCAAAATTTGGTGCTTACAGTGTTATTGAGCAGCTCCTTTTAATTGTTCTCACTTATTGGTCATCTATGTTGTTATCTGCTTATTGTAAATCAGGACGTCTTTTATGGAGGTATAAACATGAAGAATTAATAAATATACAATGCATATCTGAAATAATTTAACATGTGAAGTATGGGAATTTAGCTGGGACTTAAAAACAATGCATAAACATGAAAAACAAGTGCAAAACATAAATGGAGTTCTACTGTATATATTTACTTAGTTCAAGTGTACACTTGTTGTTGGGTGTTGTTAATTAGTATTTATTGGATTTTAGTGCATATTCTCAATTTCAGTTTTCCTTGGTTTTGCTAATTGTTTTGTTTTTATTTAGGGCCTGTTACAACGTGGACCAAAATGAATTCAGTGAGTTCATTACTAAAGCATCCATTTCGGTCACGATCTGAAGAAGAAAAGTATGAAATCAAGCGCCTTGGGAGGCCGAAACCACTTCTTAAGTTGATTCAGACTGTTCATTCAAAAAATCGATCTTTCAGACGAAAATTTAAATTAAACATGTACAAAACATTTGACTGGATGTGTGGTTGTGAAGTGAGAAATGCACTTTTCTGTTTTTGTTGTATTTTGTTCGGTGGTGAGGAAACATGGACAAAAAATGGTATGAATGATCTCAATCACCTTCATGACTGTGCTAGAAAGCATGCAGTATCTAAAGTACATTTGAGGAATGCACTCAGCTTGGCAATGCTTGGTCGTGGAAGTGCAGCACAGCAGATGGACAGTTCCCATAGAAAAGCGATGGAAGTACACAACCAGAAAGTTGCGCAGAACAGATATGTTTTGAACATAATAATTAATCGTATTAAATTTTATGGGTCATTAGCTTTGGCATTAGGTGGCCATGAGTCAGAAACATCAAGTAACCCAGATATTTTTAATGACCTTATAAATTTTAGTGCTCAACTAGATGGTGTATTGAGAAGTAATATTCGTGAAGAATCTGCATTCGAAAGCTTTTCTAAAAATATTCAAAATGAAATCATGACATGTATGCTTGATGTGTGTCATGAGGAAATATCTAAAGAAATGAAAAACTCAGAATTCATTGCTCTCATAGCAGATGAAACAAGTGATGCTTCTGTTACCCAACTCGTTATTGTATATAGATATCTTGTAAATTTCAAACCAGTTGAGAGATTCTGGGGATTTGTCATTCCTGAAGGACATACAACTGAATCAATAGCAGCTAGTATCTTAACTGAGTTGCATCACCACTTTGAGGGATGTGAAGAGAAACTCATAGCACAAACATACAATGGAGCTTCTCTACTGTCTGGCTTAAATCATGGAGTGCAAGCCGTTATAAAAGAAAAGTACAAGCAGGCCATGTATATTCATTGCCATGCTCATCAGTTAAATTTAGTCTTGTTAAATGCAGCATCTGTTAGTAAAAGTGCTCGAATATTTTTCATTAACCTTGAAGGTCTCTGTTCTTTCTTTTCCAATTCTGTTGAAAGGAGGACAGTTTTAGGTAAAATAATGCAAACTCCAGGGTTACATAAATGGAACATTAATTCAAAATCTGTGGATATTATTTACAGGAATAGAATGGACTTGATAGAATGTATGAAACAAATTCAACAAGATAACAAAATGAGCAAAAGCTCTGTGCTTCAAGCTTCTGGATTTATTGGCATCTTAAATAATGAAAATTTCATATTTTGGTTGTCTCTTTTTCAAAAAATCATGCCACATATTAATATGTTACGCAACAGACTTAAGAAATGTAATTGTACTCCTACAGCAGTTAGAGGAAAACTTACAAAATTTGAGTTACAAATACTTAAAATCAGAAGTGAAATGTCTAATCATGAGGATGCCGCAAAGAAAAGAAAAACAGAGGAAGGGACCAGAGTGAGAGAAGCATTAGATGTGTTTGATGCAATATTAATGGAAGTCAATGACAGATTTAGTTTTGTGGCTCATTTAGGAGCAGATCTATTATTTGTACCGAATAGATTTCCAGAGTATGAGAGGATATTTCCTAGGGCATTGGTGAAAGATATTGTTGGAGCGTATCCATTTATTGAGGAGAAACAACTTTGTACAGAACTTTCAGTGATCTACAGTGCAAAAGAATTTAGGAACATATCTGGAGCTTTGCCACTGATGGAAGTTATCGGAGACAATGACATTTGTTCTGTGTTTAGTAAATGTGTTAAACTTCTTAGTGTGGTGCTAACTATGCCCATGGTGACTTCTGAAGCAGAACGTTGTTTTTCCCATCAGCGAATCAAAAATTTTCTACAAAAAAGAGTGTCAGCAGAGAGGTCATCTGCTCTTGCAATGATCTCCATTGAGCGAGACTTCATCATGAAAATAGGAGATTTCAACGAACGAGTTATTAACAAATTTGCGTCTAAAAAGGAAAGATGTGCCGATTTCACGTATAAACAGGTCAGTGTGTGTGGTGTTTGTGATAATTCTAACAAATACGCATGGTTTCTTTAAAAAAAAATCTGTGCATTTTATTTATTTACGATGTATTTCAGCTACCAATCATTATGTATTAGGTCGGGATTTTAAATGCAGCCAAATACCAAAATTACAACAGTGACAAGTCGTTGAAATATATTCAAAGAATTTGAGAGAAAATGCATATTTTATTGCATCAGCATATTTATCTGCATCGTGTTATTTTTCTTGGTCGCCATTGAAAATTCTTACTTTATGTCACTTTCAAAATGTACTTCTCGCTTGCCATGCAGCATGGCGGCCGACGTCTGGCCTGGCCTTCCAAACCTGTGATCACCTGTGTTCGTGACGTATCTTGTGCTGCGCAGAACGAGCCAAAATCGGTATGCCGGACTAGCTCAGTCATGACTTTTCATCTTGGGGTGAACTGAACCGGTCTCCCGGAATATGTGGTAGTGTAGTGCATGTTAGTGTGTGTGTAAGGGGAGAGGATAGGACAAGGAAGAGGAAGGAAAGATCGCGCGCGGTCCGTGGCCCGTTTGATAGGGTACTGCTCCGGCATTCACCTGGTGTAAGGGACGATGGAATTACCTGGGGAAACCACGGAAAACTACCGATCAGAGCAGCCGGCCACTAGAATTCTCCTCCAGACTGAATTCAACCTAGCTGAAAAGCTAGTGTCGAAAATCCTACCGCCGTCAGGACTCGAACCTAGGACCTCCCGGTCATAGGCGCTGCAGTGGCATCAGTTGATGCACTGAGCTATCACTCCCGGTCGGTGGTATAACGGTCAGCGTACCGGACTGTTGTACCCAAGTTTGCGGGTTGCCCGATCGAAGCCGTGGATTTTTAAGGGCGAAAAAATCCTTGGTACGCCTTCCTTAGTAAAGCCGGCTGCCCCATGTAGTAGATTTACTGCATGGAAAAGATCCTCAAGCCTAAAAGAAGCCTCTGAGCAAAATTGAGATCCGCCTGTTTTGCCGCCCAAGATAATACCTCCTTTCTCCGCTAGGTGGTGAAAGGTGTATAGCAAAATTTGCGTGGTTAGACGGAAGAGCGGGCCTGATGGCCCGAGTCTCGCCACGTAAAATAAGGCATTAACGGTCAGGTTTTTGAATGAGAAAGTGAGGCTATAGGTACGAGTACGTTCCGGGAGAGGTGACTCAGGGTATCAACTGATGTCACTGCAGTGCCTCTGACCGGGAGGTCCTAGGTTCGAGTCCCGACGGAGGAAAGATATTTGCCCCTACCTAGACCGCTAGGTCGAATTCAATCGCTGTCTGGAGGGGTCAAACCATTTTAAGTGGTCCAGCACTGGTCGCTCGACCATCTCGAAAAAAATTAATATTTTGTACATAAATTTCCTTAGTTTTGGCTGTTCAAAAGCATCTTTGATTTATTTTTATTGTATATGGTTTACAAATGGCGACCATTTTTGTTTTACACCGTGCGCCATTTTTCGCTTAAAATAAACAAAACGCTAATTTTATAAACTAATTTTATATTATCCGGTTCAGCTTTTGACATCAAAATGACCATATTTTTAATTACAAACGTAATGTCAAGATGTAAATTTTGTTTAAAGTAAACTAATATTCAAAATAGATTACGCAACTTTTATGTTTATTAATAATAATGTATAATTAATTATTTTAGCGGCCGGCGGCTCTGATCGGTAGTTGTTCGTGGTTTCTCGTATCAGCACAGGCGAATGCCGGAGCAGTACCCTAACAAATGGGCCACTGATGGCGTGCGATCTTTCCTTCTCCTTACTCGCCCTATCGTCGCCGTTAGTAACCGTGGTTCCCAAACGGTCACTCATCCAAGAATCCTTGGGGTCTCGAATCGCAAAACTGCCGTGTCTTCGCGGAGCGTGGTTAAACAACTCGATGCCGGCTTGATTTGTTATAAATGTATCTAGGTTATTCATGCAAGTGTGAAAATGGAGGGATTGTGAAATAATTGGCTTGTAACTTTTCATTTTTAATTCCTTTATTACGCAATTAAAACATTGGTTACTATTAATTAAAACTGTCCCTTACAGTCCATGTCTTCAAATGAACTTGACGTGTCTGCTATTTAAGTGTTTTCTGTTGACAGGTGGACACACAAACTTGAAAATTAGATTCGCCCAGAAATTGAAGATAGGAGCGCATGCACATCCTCACCAGCAAACTCACAATGCAGCATCTTTGAGTTATAAGACCGTTCAAACTTGAGTGCATGGGCCCCAGAAACCTTTTCAATGCAGCATCTGCAGACAGAACTTCACTAACAAGCAGTACTTCCAGAGCACACGTTTGAGAAACATTTTCAATGCAGCATTCCAAGAGGGGATTACTTAAGAAAGTAGCTTACCTATTCACACGTGTACCCTTGCTTGTCAGGACGCTAATTGTTAGAGAATCTCAAGAGCTTCACATGAACCAGAAGCTTACTTGTACCAATGGGCATCATTTTTGTAACTGTAGCATCTGGAAGAAGAGCTAGCCAGATAATTTGAATATTCTTTTTCATGTTTCCAAACCAAACATCTTCCACAGATCTTTTGCTACCAGGTTTGATTGAGATTGTGGATCAACACGCATCATTTTTGTAGTGAAAGATGTCAATCATTGTACTTTCAAGTGGCAAAACAAATCCTGTTACACAAGTATGAAGATTGTTTTGAGTTTATGTGCAAGAAAATATCAGTTTTGTTGTAATGTGGTACCACTGATCATGGCCAACCAGTTTACCTAATATGGCAGGCTATGCTCTGATAGATATTTAAATCAACTCCACTAAGCATTGCAATTAATGCTTGAAATGGTCATTTTTAAATGACGGGATAGTAGGTACCAGATCAGGAAAACTCCGAAGAGTATTAGGCTCGCAACAGACTACACCGAGAGATGCGTTGCCGGAAATTTGCGATGTGAAATGTGGAAAGAGACCAGCGAGGCTGCGTCAACACATTAGAAATAGGTTATTCAATTTCTTGAAATGCCTTGATGCGCTACAAGCTGAGAGTGGGACAGCAGTTAGCTAAACAATTACCTACAAGTCCCATTTCTTGTTTTATTAAATGCTCTTGTGTAAGTTTAACCCGTGAAATCCTTGTTTTCTTGCCATAATCATAAACCATCTGTTTAACTAGTTCGAATTGCCTAAAGAGAAATACATTACTGCATTGCACACAAATCATTAGTTAACATAGAACACTGGAACATATGTGACTTTTAAGGGAGGAGTGTAATCAGTGCATATTTTCTTGAGCTCCGTAATCCCCCCCTGTGTTTTACTGTATTTATTGGTTGAATTATGAATAAATTGTGAACGATCAGCTAATTCAGAATAACATTCACAATTAATAAATTCATTCATAAATAATAAATACAAATTAAGAAAATAATGAATTAATTAAATTATTTCCAAATACTCCTTCAAGTTTCTTGCTTCAAAGTTTTATTTTTATATTGCTCATTATGAATGGGAATCACTCAAGTAAGAATCTCTTTCACACAAGTTTTTTCTTGTTCATTCCTGTTCAAAAAGAAATTTCAAGTAAACAATTAAAAAACTACTTGTTTATTATGTCTTTTAGTGCTAAATATTATAACCTCACTCAGTTCTAAGCACTGTTTAGTGTTTTCCTGCTGTAGCGAAGGCCTAAATGTCATATAAAAAATAGAGTAGAAATGTGTCCAAGAAAACTCGCTCACTGACGGACTCGAGTGAGGAACTCGCTCCACACAGTTTGCTTCCACAGAGGTGAACGAGTAAACTCTTTCTAGTGTTTGAGGGTTGGTAAGTGTCCCTTGTTTCGATTTTCCACATTTCACGTTGCACATTTTTTGCAACGCATTCCTCGGTATAGTCTGTTGCAGGCCTTAAGACATCGATGAAAGGAGGACATATAATGGAATTGTTTTTCAAAAACAGCTCAGAAGTTGAGGAAAATTAATGTTCAATTGAGAGTTTGTGACTGGTATTATTAAAAAAAAAAAACGACTAGTCATTATCACAAACTCTTCATAATTTTCTCTAAATTTTCTTTGGACCATACACCCTAAAATGGATTTCATTAAAAAAAGTATGTTTGCCATAATGCCAGGGTCTTCTACAATAGTTGATGGCAGTTGATGTGATGTGGATTTACATCACAGTATTGTTGTTACATTATTCATAATTTATAACCTTAGGTAGAATGATATTCATAGTTCAAAGACTTAGAATGTAATTGAAATTAAAAATATCAAGTGATGACCTTATGAGAATCAGACTGGCATACAAAATTTGTTACACTTTATTGTTAGTATATTAAAATGTTTAAGTGTAAATTAGTTGTATAGTGTATAATTCTACATTGTGATAAAAAATGTGAATGTAAACGAATCAAAGACTCAATTTTATAAATATTTTATTTAATATACATTAAAGGCTATTGGGAAAGCATAACTGACAAAACTTATTTAATTTTATATAATTAAAAGTGTATACTAAGTTTTTAATACATTTGTATCGATTTGGCTTCAATACATGATCATAAAATAAAACCAAATGTTTGAAGTGATTTGCTTGTACTGTGATTTATATGATTAATAAAATATATTTTTAAATTTTTACTATTAAATCTTGAATTTGATCAACTGAATCAGTGTATCATTTTTTGAATTTTAATGATAATTTTTGTAAATCTAGATCTAAAATATGGATTCCCAACTATTTTTCTTTGATGTGGAATATAACGGTTCTGCCATGAATCCTGCTAATCTATGCATAAAGATGTGCTGGGAATTATTAATATCACACAGAATGATGATTTATGAAGTATTTATTTGCAATTAAATATGTTAATTCATTATAACCCTTGTGCTACTGAAAAGAATTGTAAAGGTGCTTATATTCAAAAAGGTCAATGTTAGATTGATTTGATATGGTGCTTCTCTAGTATATTAAATATATATATTAGACCTCTCGCGTTTCAAAATGAGACTTTCATACTAGTTTGTTCTTCTCAAAACAAGAAAATGTCATATTTGTTTAAAACATTCTGCTGTTAAAGGTTTAGGATTAATGCTTTTGGCTAGTGAAAGTAAAAACAATATTATAAGATAATTCATGAATATCTAGTCATTATGAAGGAAGTTGAGCTAAAAATTTGGAATCTCATTTTGAAATTTAATTGAAGTTGTTGTTTTTTAATTTCTCTGAACTCTGATTACAGAAAGGAATTGAACGAATGAGCAAAGCCCACCCTCGTGGTTCTTGTAAGCCTCTGATTATTAAACTTGGAATTCTACCCTTGCCCTGCCTCTTGATGTACGAATAAGTTTAACAATCGTGGCTTTTCTTAAAAAAGCCTTATTCTGGGGACATTTACAGCGAACGTCTATGGTCCCGTCCGCGCCGCAAAACCTTCGGCGTCGTGAAGTTACGCTCGCCGTCAGCCGATAACCGACGCCCTTTCAGCATGCGCGTGGCACCCTCCATCCCACCGGGATACCGAAGGACGGCAAAGAGTCCTGCTACGTCTCCAAAACACAAGCATCGAAAGCAAACAGCCGCCTACGAGCATATGAGCTCCGACGACTATAATAAATAATAAAACAAGAAATGGACTCGTAGGTGATCGACAGCTAACTGCTGTCCCACTTTCGGCTTGTATCACATAAAAGGCATCGAATAACCTATTTCTAGAGCGTGGGCTCGGCCTCGCCGGCCTCCTTCCATGTATCTCGTCACACATTTGTTGCGTCTACTTCGACGCAACGCGGCGCGGGGCGTTGAGCGCTTTGCGCTTCCGGAAGTAATCCTCCCATTACTAAGAGCGCTGGAGTAATCCTCCGTTATTATTGTCTGTCGCGTCTCGTCGTAGTCGGTTGTCAAGAGGACCGCCAGGTAGCATCTCCGCGTACGCCTCCTACCGCGCGCTCCTGCGTCACTACCCAGCGGCCAGAATTAGGAAGGAATAAGGATAGGTGTAGGGTTTAGGACACTTCACAGTGGTTGGAGTAGCCCTTGTGAAGCAGCCGAACTCGTTTTGTTGGAACAAATTTCACATGAGATTCGACGGGAATCGAACCCGGATCTCAGTGGTGAAAGGCTTGCGACTTTGCAATGAGCCACGAGTTCAGCATTTCTGGCAACGCATCTCTCGGTGTAGTTCATGGATTTATTCACAGCTGCCTCTGAAGTACATTGCTCTTTTCGGTCATCCAATCGGAAGATTAAACGCCACCATAGTGACGTCACTAAAGTGACGTGTGAGGTCCCGATTGGATGGCACAGTAGCAGCCGATGACCTCCCTGACACAGCTTTGAAAAAATCGCAGTTTCTTGATCTTGTCGACGAGACACCCATGGTGGAAATACATGGATGGGTTCCTCCGGTGCATCGATTTTAGCTGGTTCTGCGCATCACCAGTTTGCGTCACGAGCAACGTGACCACACCACGGGCACTTGGTTTAAATAGCCAGGCCAGACGCTAGCCGCCATGTTGTATGGAGAGCGTGTAGTGTAGAGAAACATTTTGAAAGTGGTGTAAAATGACAATTTTCAACGGTAACCAACCGAAAATAACACGATGGTGTACAAGATGGAATATTTAAAAGAAATGCTTCAAATATGTTTCGATGTCTTGTAACGACGTGATAATTTTGGTATCTGGCTGTTTTGAAAATTCCCGCTAATACTGTGACGCAAACTATCTGATCTACTGTGACTTATCTGAAGCTCATTGGCGAAGTTGGATATGATGCGCAAGAGCCCCTCCTGAAGACGCAGCTGCGTTCGGCAGCTCTTCGACTGGCAGACTTCGTTACGTCGATACTCCGTTACCTTTTCACCAGTGACGGCTCGTCATACTATTAGGTGCAACGCCTATCTTCTTTCTTCCTTCCTCCCCCCCCACTCTCACACACACACACATGCCCACATACAGGGATACATTACAAGCATACACATATATTCATTAACATAAATAATGATAATTAGAAACAAGGCATCTTATGAAGTTTGATAACATGTTGAATAGTTCCTTTTATCACCAACGAGGGTTGACCGCCTTTCTTTTCACAACATCCGTTTAAACTTCCCCAAGGACCCCTCTGAAATATTTACTACTTGCTTCGTGTTACCGCATGGTTCGGCACTTCCAGAACGTTTTTCAAAGGGTATCAAAAACACATTGATTCGAAACTTTTTTACTCGCACTTTTGCTATAGAATATTTTCCATAAACTCGCTGTACAAATTTAAGGTTAAGAGTACACGTTTCTATACCTATTACTCAAAAATTCTGGATAGTTTGCCGTGTACACTGACTAACGTATCACAAAGTCTGTGTCGCTTCAATACTGCGATTTTTACAGAGCTGCCTCTCAAGTCACTCACGACTCATGGTGGCATTAAGGCGCGGTTTTTCGCGTCTTTCTCAGTCGTGCCGCTGGAGTCGCTTTCTCTGCAGCACTGCTTATACAGTCGCAAGCGTGCGACACCTAGCGGCACGACTGAGAAAGACGCGAAAAACCATGCTTAAATGTCACCTTGGTGACGGACCTTGAAAGGCAGCTCTGTGTAAACCGCAGTGTAGCATCGCCTACTCACTGCCTCCACCTTGAAGCTAACGACGTGAGTGCCGTCGTGAAACTCAGGGTCCGGGTGGTCATCTACAAATCTCCACCAGAGATCATGTCGGCCTACAAAGCCACGAATCCCCTAGGGCACACGTTGGAGGGTGTCACTATTGCATACCGTCTTTACATCTATACACGTGCGCTGGCATCTTCCTTCCCGCTCTCTTGCTGTTGGCTACGTTGAGCCACTGCTTTATTCTCCGGCGGCGGCCTGTCGGCATCGATGACCAGTTTTGGCGCGGCATACGCGCATTGACATCGCTGAATCCCAATATCAGCTCGCTCCTGCAACGCAGAAGTCGACACGTCGCATCAATCTGCGTCTGCGAAGGTACATTCTCCAATCTGGTATCTTATGCAGTGGCCACTTAGTTAGCCAGGACATGGAATAATTTCATCCTTTATTCATGACTCATTCTATTTGCCTGAAGACATTGTGTAAACAATTCATTCGTATTCAAAGTGGTTTCTGTTTATAATATCTATATTGATATTTCTCACAAAGAGTAGGTGCAATATTATCATTACATCGTGTTCTCTTCAGTCACAATTCCGTGTTTTCTCTAACCAGCGCCATCCCCTCTCTCTCTCTCTCTCTCTCTCTCTCTCTCATATATATATATATATATATATATATATATATATATATTGAAACGCACCGCGTTTCTGCCTAAAGAAACGGTGATACAAGTAAGCACGCGGCAAAACGGTTGCCAGAGGGCGCCCGCTAGCCACAAGAAACAGTTACGGGCAGCGAAGTGTTGTCGGTTGGCCGAAGGCGTGAGAAAAGACGCCGCGAGGCTTCAGTGTACGGCCGGTCGCCTGTAAGGAAGGAAGTACCTGGGGCTGCTCCGCGTTTGAACAAGGTAGAATAGTGTCGCGAACGAATGAACTCTGCCAAAAGTGATTGACGGACGAGTTGTGCTTGATATAACCATCATTAGTGGCGTTTGTCAGCTCGCGGAAGGTGACATCGAGTAGATCTGGGTGCCGGAAATGGTGAAATACCTTGAATAATTAGTGGCGTTTGTCAGCTCGCGGAAGGTGACATCGAGTAGATCTGGGTGAACTGGAAAGGAGTTCAGCGGGGAGGCGCAGAGGCACCGTGGGAAGATTACGCTGGAGAAAGTGCTTCGGAAACGCAACGCATCGCATCGGCTGGCCCCCAGTGGAGCGGGCATAGGCAGCACAGCGAAGGAGTACGAGACAACCCGAGAGTCCCGAAGCCGCCGACGCTCGAGGGGGGAGTATTAAACGGTAAATATTTCCTCGATCGATGTAAGATCGAAAGAACTAACAGTGATTCTGGGTGAGGTAAAGAAAAGGATAAAGACCACCACAGATATTTGTAATCAATAGTGATTTGTGTAGAATAATAAATAATTCATGTTTATTTTGTTCACGGAACAGTGGTGTCTGATTAGAAACCCTGAGCCCATTCACGAAAAAGAACACCTGTCCCTTGCAAATAAATTTACTGCGAACAAGCTGTTAAATTTGGAAAATTTAAGTGTCTCCAGTTTACTGTATTCGGTGATGTGAACCCTCAAGAGAAGTCATCAGTCATCTCAGAAGACCATCCGAGAAGAATATACATCAATAGTTTATAAGGTTTATTCATGTAAATAGGTTTAACATGGTACCATATGAATAACTTTTTACACCTTAATTTCTCTTAAAAGGTAATAGTTTACAGTTAAACTGTGATCTCATGGCCATGAGAAGGGTTTGAAAACCTGAGATTTTGTTAGTAAGAGCTAAGTTTTTGCCTAAGTGAGACCTGAGAAAAAATTCATGTTAAATCCAACAATTTTTTCTCATTTAAAAACAGGTTTTTGTTTATTACAAGAGAACCACTTGTTCTACCGGATTCTTATATCAAAATCCGGAATCTACATTAAATTTAGGACTATTTTGACACCTCATTTGCCTCTGTAGCATCAGATTTCAATGTTTTTTGATTAATTTAAAATATTCCCTGTTTCTCTCCAGAGAGCAGCCGCAGTGCCTGCAGTCTCTAACAGGGTTCGCTGGCATCGCTCAGGTGTTAGACTGGTTACATACCTTGCAGGCGCTACCTTTACGCGCTCCTTGGCAAAGAGGTCCCAAATAGTCGATCGATACCCCCCACTACTGTGACGCTCCCCCCCTCGCGGCTGTCACCCCTTCAGGGGCTCGTATAAAAGGCGTGCGCGTCTCGCGCACAGGGCTCGCTCTTTCTTGTTTGTTCTTGCTTTTGCGGTCACGTTCTGTGACGTGGCTTTAATTTTTTTTGTAGAGCCCGGCTCCCTCAGAGCCGTTAAATGATCGACTTGTACATAGTATTTTTTAAAGTTAGGATATAGCACCACTATAATTGTAAATTGTCATAAGATTATTCCGTCAAATCAAATTATGAAATTAATTAATATTGTTTCTCATTTTGTTATTTGTACCTGAGCCATGGTTGGTATTTTATTGTTGGTTCCTTTAGAACCAAGCAAAATGTTAATGAAATTGAGTGCATAAATGTGTGTAATTTGTTAGAAATGTATGCTTATGGACTTGGAAATGGAACTCTTTTTGTTTGCAGCTCGTTTACTTTGTATGTTATGTTCTATGTATGTCGCTGACCTCTGATTGGTGTGGAGGTTCGGCTAATGTTACTGCGCATTATTTATGAATGTTGTTAATGTTGCAGTTCCTGCCATGAGTAAGACGGCACTTGGCCGCATTTGGCAGTTTATGGAAAGTTGCTCCCGCCGAGAGTAAGACGGCACTTGGCCGCATTCGGCGCTCGGGAGATTACGAAAGGCGTCTGCTAGGCCCGTGCGGTAGCTCGAACCGCGGCCCTTGGTTGCAGCGTCACGGTCCCGTAGCCGGCAGAGAAGTCGGCTGGGCTACAGCTGTCGCCGGCACCGAGCGATGGGGTCACTTGCAGACCTTGTATTTGTTGCATGTTGATCGGCGCTCGTGTCAGGGCACAGCTTTGTTCAGCGAAGAGCGGGCGGGCGCTTTGGACCGCTCACTCTCGCCTAAGTGTAAACTTGCTGCATTCTCATGTTGTAATGTTACGTAAGGTATGGAAATAAGTAATTCTGATTATCACGAATGTTACGTAAGAAAAGAAGGCCAAAGTACGGCTTCTTTAACAAATTTGTTCATGTATGTTTCTATCTACCTTGTCCTAAATTGGGTTTTGTTGAGAGGTCGACTGAAATTGTTAGTTCTGTATGTCGGCGCATTTTGACGCGCCTTTGTTTAAAGTTCATGTGAGACGGCCTCGACCGTCCTTCAATATTGGTTTGTAAATTGTAATTCTGCTTTGTTTTTCCCGCAGCTGCTTTAGAACCTGCGTATCAGGAAAAACTGATTTATGTAAAGTTATTTGTTGAATAAATGCATTATGTTTAAAGTTATTTGATTGTCATATCTCCAGATTTGAGATCCTATAAAGTTGTGATACCTTTTCATTTAAAACCTGGGGCGTCCATTTGAAAAGTTCAAGTGTGACGACAATCTTTTGAAGTTCGATAGCTTAGAAGCTTTTGTGTTAGCTTTGTATAATTATTTCCTTAGGCAAATGCATGGTCAAATCGCTATTTATTACGTAGCGAGAATTTATGTAATTAATGTGCTGTTTTCAACAGCTGGCGACCGTTTCAAGTAAATTGTTATTAATTAAGAGGTCAGCCAAGTTTGATATTTAACACAAGCCGGGCTTACCGGTACGTCTCAATATATATATATATATATACACACACACACACACACATACACACATACACACACACATACACACACATACACACACATACACACACACACACATACACACACATACACACACACATACACACACACACAGGCAACTGACTGTCCGAGGCGGCGAGAAGGGACCTGTTCAGTCCGCTTCCATAACTTCTCCCATCTATAGAACGATTTTCTTAAGGTTGAGCCAAAGTGACAGCTAGTGCTGGCAACATAACTGAAGGTTCTGTGGTCGTTGTGCCCTTGAACCCATTAGACTCCCTTCCCGGATTCGTTCGTTTGCAGTTGGCTAACTTGTAAATGGCTTCGACGCTTCCTTTTGTGGTGTCTTCGTCCGACAAAAATATAGTGCGCTGCGAGAAATAATTGATATTAGGAAGTGCAGTGTAATGTGCTCTTCTGTAAAAATTATTTTTTTCTTTATATATTACATTGAATGTACTTTTTGTGTGATAAATATTATGTTTATTTTAAAAGTGAGACTTGAATGCGAGATGCATACCGGTGCACGTGTTTCCAGCTTAAAATCATTTTTCTTTCTATTTACATTCGTGGAAGTTTTCTTTTACTGATTTTGAGAGCATGTTAAGAGATTTTCCACATATGTTATTAAATTTAAATATTTCCCTGACTCGCGTACGTGAATATACCTCAGCGAAACTCTTAGACTTCTGCATAGTGATGTTTTCACAGGAGCCATTAGCTCTTTACGAAGGGGCGTGGCTGAACAGCTGTCGCGGCGGAGGGATACTTCTCTGAAATACATGTGATGTTCACTTGTTTTCGTGAACTGTCACTTTGGCTCATCCTTAGGAAAATCGTTCTATACTGTCATTCGCCCGTCTCTGTATACACTTGGGTTTTCATAACGTGGCGCGTGAGGCACTTGTCTTTACGATTGAATATGGCACGGCTTTTTGCGTCATTATCGGTCGTGCCGCCAGATGTAGTGCTGCCGATCAAGCGACACGACCAAGAAAGACACGAAAGCCGTGCCATATTCAATCGTAAAGACAAGTGCCTCACGCGCCACGTGACGAAGACCCAAGGAGAGTGCTACACTGTTACTCTGTGTCCCAAAGTTCACACACTTTACGAAAAGAAAGTCTATATTTTCAGGTAACTTAATCTTGAAAGATTAGCATTGTAAGATATACCGTGAAGATGAGGCTACCAGTAAAAAATATATTGATAATGAATATATTATTTCCTTTCAAGAGGAGACTTCGATCTTTTACACCAAAATCTATATTCCTTTTGCTCTCGTTAACTTCCGTTAAACAGCTCCTCACGCTACACAAGTAGCAACCATTGTAGATTCAATTCCAGTTCACATCGCCCAAAAACTTGCATTATTTACATGCAAATGGCCCCAAAGAACGAAAGTCCCAAAGTGCATGGCTTTCCCCTATTGACTATCCCAACTTACAAGTTCCCGCATCTCCAGGGCTAATCTTTTTTTAAAACTAGTGGTGCTACAAGAGCTAGTAGTGGTACTTTCTCGTCATATTGTTAATGTCTATGTAATATTATAAGACAATTTTTGTCTTACACTTTAACTACCATTTGAAAAATCCTTAAACAGAACGTGAATAATTTTTTAAAATTGAAATGCTTAAACGAATACATCTTACTGCCATTGAATTCAGTGTATTCACGTTCTACATAAATGTTCCAACGATGCGAATTTTAGCCGAAAATAAAATTATTAGTTTATATTAACGCGAACGAAAGGCAACCGCCATTATCGCCTTCTGTTATCAGTGCGGCGTCACAACAATGGGTTGCAACAATGACCCACTAATTAGTATGAGATACACGTTTTGCCATTTAAATTAAATATATTTTATATTCACCAAAATTATTCGGTTTTTACATGCTTTACACTTCATTTCCACATATTATTAAAAAAGCGAAATCATCTATTCATTTTCACATTTGACGCAAATAAAGGACGCAATTTAAAATAGGATTTAAATAATTTCTAAAATATTAAAACGTATAACAAAATCTCGAATGTAAGAAACGAACAAAGAAATAGGAAATAATAGACAAATGCTAACTTACATAGTATCCAACTGCCTCGCAACACCATTTTACGTTCAGGAAATGCAGTAATTTCGGAGCCGTCGACTATATTTAATGTCAAATTACTAAAAAAAATACTCGTGCTTTCGAAAAATTGAGCATAACTATTTTTAGGTGCTTTCATGAGCACATT
The DNA here is from genome assembly GCA_964035755.1 of Teleogryllus oceanicus. Taxonomy (NCBI): domain Eukaryota; kingdom Metazoa; phylum Arthropoda; class Insecta; order Orthoptera; family Gryllidae; genus Teleogryllus; species Teleogryllus oceanicus. The sequence goes on from CAXIVR010000013.1 coordinate 48,090,924, forward strand.
CCATTAAGAGAAAATTTTATCTTTGTAATTGTAGTTCTAGGAAGATGCCGAAAAAAATTGAATTTTTTCAATTTTCCAAAAATCAGAGAATTTCACGAACACGAGATCTCTACCATTCTCTTAAACGTCCTTCATACTATCCAACAAGAAAATTTAATAAAAAATGGAGGGTTTTTTAATGTCCCAGAGGCTTCCTGTAAAGTACGCCCTACAATTAAAATATCAGCTTCAAATTCAAGGGGCCATGATATCAGCCAGATGGATTGGAGAAAATCGTTTGAACTGTTTAGCCGCTAGCGTTGTTCACAGACGGACAGACGTTTTACCGTCAATCAATTTTTCTGTATCAAGGACCCTCAAAATATGGCTTCAATCCCACGTAATAGAGGATTTTTTTCTCTAAATTCAGCATATGGATTTATCCACCTTCTCGTTGCCAGGGCGCTGTAATAATTTTTCTGCCGAAAATGCGCCGTTTTTTCGCCCAGTATTGCATAACCTTCTCTTTACCGGGTAAGCGGTAGCGAGAAAGTTAAAAAGAGTACGTACATTTAATCAGAATGTCCTTCACGAATGTTCGAATGGTAGGGCACCTCTGGAATGAAATACCAAACACTTTGGGCAGGAAACTCAAATCTCGAGAATACAACCCGGATACATTAATTTATTTATTTTACATAAAAAACTGTTAAAATCTGTGTGATGTGCTATGGGGAGAGGTGTATTCTGTTTATTAGCGAGATTTTTTAGCAAATATTTCCTCGGATGTAATAAAATTTATTTTCAAAGACAAATCAGCTATAGATATGAGTTCTTATTCCTCATCGTCTTTCGTGAAGGAATATACTTCGTGTCGGGACATGGAGAACGATAATTTGAATAACTATGTTTCCCATTGAACTCTTAAAAGACATGCACAGATAACGAAATTACTTCGTCCAGAAGCAAAACAAGCGGTCATCTCAGAATTTGTTCAGGTGACCAGGGAAACGAGGAAGAATATGATCGAGATGGGGGATACCTAGTACCAAATATATGAATACAACGACGCCATTCGCATTCACATCAGTTCGTATGCGAAAAGTGTCATTCAAATCTCGAGAATAAGCCCCGTGAACGAAATGGGAGAATATAACATTGGTTAGTTTTTATGACGACCATAGAGTAAGATAATGATAACAGCCCAGGTCATATGGTGCCAACATACAAACATCAAAATGTTATTGCCTATAAATTATTCAGCATTTCAGTTGCGTTGTATTATCAGAAATATAAATCACAATGGAAAAATAAATGTAGTGTAGTGCAATACATTTCGAAACGAGACACCTCGACCTTTTATGTATAATTGCTTATTTTTCAGGTGTAGAGTCGAATTTAATTTGAGTGACTTATGATATATTGGTGCGTTACATTATTATCCAAACGATAGCTTCTATATAAAAAATTAAAGTCGTAACGAAATCCGTGATAGGGTAAGTGTTCAGCGGTTGATGTACCAGAAGTCACTATACTTGAGTCGGAGAGTAAGTAGACAGTAGTGGCAATATTCATCTCTTCTTGCTGTGGTTGTCATTTTGAGCTGTTGAGTCGGTGGCGGTGGACAGGTGGTGGATGTGGTAGAGGAACGCTAGGACACAAGTGTTATCAATATATGATTTAGGTATGTATTTGTTAGCATTTTCTGTAAAGTACAATTTGATTCGAGATTCTTTTTATATTTTTTTATCAAACTATGTTTCTGCGGTAGGAATTATGATCTGGTAGGGATTGCAATGAATGTTAAATAAGTAAAATTTCTTCTATGTTTTTAGTGCTTTTTCGTCGCTCGTTTTCGGATCTCAGAATGCAGAGAGAAGAAAAACAATTAGATTCAGCCCTTGAGGCGCTCATTGTTCGTGTAAATGACCTTAAAACCGCAATTGGCGGAATGCTATACAAACTAGAACATGAATACGAAACTCTTAATTGGCCTAACTTTCTTGATAATTTCGCATTGATGTCCGGTCATGTAAGTATAGATTTGAGTTATTCTATTATTACTTGAAAAAGTGTACCCCAATTAAACTTCTAAAATTGGGCAAACAAGTCTCTGTTTAAAGATTATGATACTGGGTCAGAGAAGTGTCATATTTCATGTGCTTCATTTAATTTATTCGTTTGCTTGTACAAATAACACTAATTTTGACAGAAAACAAAGTAAATAATTTATTCAGCCCAAATATTATATAAATATATTTTTTTACTACTTAGAAATTTTATTGAAAACCTTTATTGTAAGTAAAATTGCATCTTTAGACTATTGAAATTTATTGAAATATAAAAAAAATGGTAAACAGTGTGTATTGCACAAATGTTTTCAATTATCATCATAAATGTTTATTGTAAAGAAAATATATTAGGGTGTTTTATCAGTCTGTTACGAAAGGGGATATATAAAGCCCTATCTCTCCCATATTGCTTTGGCTGTACATTTCATCCATTCTCAGAAAAAATTTCAACATATTGCAATTAAATTTTAGGAGTAGCTTGGCAGAAATATTTGAAGGACATAGAAGCGAATTTACATCTTTTCTTTCTTTCTTTTTTTAACAGCATATTGGAAGAAAGTCAACATTTTTGCATTATTTATTTTTCTGTACTTTTTTGTGCAGAAATCCTGCAGTATAAAGGCTACTGTACTCCTTTTGCTACCATACGTTTATTATTACTTAATCGACCTCCTACAAAAAATTAAAAATTATCAGCAAGTAGTTTCAGAGATAATGGGACAAATGTGATTTTTCAGAAATCAGCATTGAAGTTAATCCTTTTTATGAAACCAGATGCCTTGTCATAGCAACAAGTATACAAAACACTTTTCTCACTTAAATAGTCAGAGAAGGTAGTTTTGCAGTGCAAGCAACATAAAAGAATGGACTTTTCTCCAGCATTTAATGAATACCAGTGCCTTCTATTGTCTGATTTAAATATAGTGATTTGTGACGGATCATCAGCTTGGACATGCTTATCCATTTGGGAGCTTCATACCAAAAATTGAAGTCGTAATGAAGGTTATTAGATAACGATTTCCAGCTGATGATGTATCACAGGTCACTATATTTAAATTAGGCAACAGATTAATTCATTCAAAAGATCTAATTTAAATGAGACTCCTAACCAAAATGGACCCACACAGATGAAGGAAAAAAATTAAAAAGTGTATTTCACAATGATGAATAAATCCTTTTATTCACAAAATCCTGTCAAAAATTCAGATTTTTGCTTTATCATCCCCAACCAGGTGCTTTGAAAATACAATGATCGCAGCAGAAAATAAAAAACCTAATTAATGATCAGTTGTGCACTTTTGTTATTATTAAAATAATTTTCACAAATAATTCAGAAAAAAAAGTGGATGGAATTCATAAATATTAATATTTGAAAGAGTTTTTGTCACAATTGTTAAGTCGTAGTTGTGTATATATTTTTGATGGAACTATCAAATTGGTTTAATTGCACTGTTTACTTTTCGTACTACATCTACAATTTTCTAAATTAACTTGGTTAAAAAAAATGAAGCAAGTGTATGTAAGACTGCCATATAGGATTTCTTTTCAATACTTATCTTCTCTACTCTGAGATGGATTATTTTGATCAAGTGAAAATTAGTCAATAGAAATAATTTATTAAATAAAGTTATATCCTTTAGTTTGTTACTAAATTATATTCATTGAATCTTCATTATAGATTTAACAAGAACTTATTTCAAAGGCTAACTTGTCATGTTAAAATTTGTTTTAATAAATGATTGTTTGTTGTCAGCTCACTGCATTGAGTAAGCTGTTGAGCCACGATAAAATGCCTAATCTTCGAAACCTGACTGTGCTGCCACTGCTGCTGAGTCCAGAGCGTGATGAGGAGTTGCTGAGGTTGACAGAAGGCAGAGTGCCTACATTTGCTCATGATCTTGTGCCAGATTACCTGCGAACACGGCCTGAACCAGAAGTGGAGCATCGCAATTTGCAGATGGAACACAAGGCTGCTAACCAGTCGTATGAGACAGCCCAAGTAAGTTATTAATAGGGGGCAGATATTAATGATGTCATTTTTTTCCCTTTTCTTTTCATGCCATTTAGTATAGACTTTAATTTTATGCTTTGACAAAAGGAGTGAAGCAATTTTATGTTGTGCTTATTTTTCTTCATTTTTCTTTGATTTTTTCTAAAGTTACTTTTTACTTTTTTCAGTCCTTTTTAATGTATTTTTCACTGATTTTTTCAATTTTCATATCATTTTACTGGTATAATGTATTAAATATTTAAGAGATGTAATACATGTTCTTCACAGAATGTTTGAGTAGACTATTCAATTTCTTCGCTCAGGAATTGTATTGTCGGCTGTGTAGTGAGTATGTAATCCAAGGTTCCTATGACACCTCTCACTGTCATTGTCAGATCGGTCGATTTTGGGATAAACAAAGACAGATTTCAAAGAACAGTCCACACCAAAAATGTGCAAGCAGAGTTCACTTGAACGAATGGAAGAAGCCCTAATTACATCAGTAACCTATTCAACAGTTCTTCATCCGAATTGGCTTTGATCACATATTTTTATGTTCTTTTTCATTGCTTTTTGTTTTTAATCTTTAAAGAAAATTTTGAGAGCATTTTATTGATCATTTTAGGCAATGTTTCAGGTGATCAATATCCGTCCCCTAGTTATTAAGAAAACACGCTATCCATTTAATGTGAGATGAAATCCTGAAAAAATTGGGAAATTGAAATTCTTGCTAAAGTTGAGAAGTTTCAGAATTGTGGATTCAGTCATGGAAAAATTAATCAATTATATACATTGGAAAATAAATTTGAAAGTTTTACATGTTTTTTAGCTTAAGATTATTTAAAAAATCAAATTACCCAATTCCAAATTTTTCTTTATTTAATGAAAGTTCCTACTGCTCTTTAATGAATGTTGTTGCTGAAAGTGTTTCTTTTTTTTCTCACAGACAGTCTGTCGTGTGTGAATAGCTCCAGTGTGTAAACTATTTGTAATAATTTTGCCCAAATGATTATTCTGAGGTCAATTTGAATGGCTGGAAGTCCTGCAATGTCAATTTTTTTTTTATGTTGGGGGTATTTTACATAAAACTCAACTGTAACTTTTCAATTTTTTTTCAAAAATGACAAAAATCATTTATGTTAGAATAGAATGAAATATTCAAAATAAGATAGAATCAAAATAAAGCTGGCGTGGGTCTGATTGTTATTGTTAATTCTAAATTTAAAGTGTGAAATTGTTTTGGACTACCTTCTTACATTATTGAAAATAGATATTTTTTTCTTCCTATGATTTTTATTTTGTTTTCCACTGTCAATTATTTAATTAATGTGAAAGAATGGTAGTTTTCATGAAATATGGACAATATTAAATACAAAATTTTCTCAAAAACAGCTTCAAATTTTTCGTTAACGTTTTTATTAGGCTAGTACTAAATGAATAGAATGAATATGCACAAAAGGACATCAATGCTGTTTTGATCTATTCTTTTGTTTTTCAAAAATCATACAAATGTAATTTTCTTATACGTGTCACATTGTTAATATTTGCAATATGGGTGTTGTTTATGTATTATTGCATATGTGATAATGATGTGATTCGTGGGAATGATTTCTTATAAGTTTCTTGAAAACTCATAGGTTTTCTCTGAAAATGAGCTCAAAATTGTGCATTTTCAAAAATCTTTAAAGGACAATTTTCTCAGTTGGCTCCAAATTTCTCATTAGTGTAGAAACATTGCTTTCAGTGAGCTTACTTTTACAGAGAGATATAAAAAGTACACATGCCACAATATAGCTGTAACCTCAAAGAGGGAACAACCTCCCAAAATCTTTGAAACTCATTGTTAAATTATTTTGACCATATATGTGTTGAAATGCATTTGTTATATTTTACAAGCCTGTTTGCATCCCTATTTTAGCAAAAAGTATATTCCTTTTTGCCTCCTTATTTTAAGAAAAAAAAGTAATGTATTTCCTGCCTCTAATAATGTATGATACCTTGGTTGTGAGCAGAAGCAGATCTCCGCATACACTAAAGTGGTGAGTCAGGTGCTGGACATAGTGAGCAAAGCTCGCGAAGATTGGGAGTCGGAAGGTACAAGATCTGCCACTGGCCAGACATCGTCTGTTGCTGATACCCACACCTTGGTGGCAGCTATTAGCATGGGCAAAGGACTCAAGGTAAGACGTCCACCTGTTTCAAACCTTTAACTCTTGGACCGCTAAGTTGTGCCTGTGCCCCCCACGCAGAGCTGAGACAACGAAGATGCCCACCCAGTTGTGGTGCTGCATACTTTCTGGGCAATGGTCTGGCAAGCACGGAAAGGCTGTGGTCAATACATGCTTTCCATTCTCCTTTTCGATCTGGGGATGGGACAGGCCCTGCCAAAGTTATACATGTTTGCTTTATAATTTTTGTTTTTTAAAATGTTTGTCAATTCTTTTTAGTCATGCATAACTCAAGCCAAAAGCCATATCGAAATCAAGGAAAAAACTTGAACTGATATCAATAGATCATGAAAAGCAGGAAAGCTACACAAGAAGCGAGGCTATTTATTGAAGGTTTGAGAGAGGGTGGCAGGTAGAGCAGAGTGCATATCAATGCTGAAGTCATAAACCAGTGCAGAAAAGTTTTGAAACAAACTAAACTTCCCAAGGCATCCAGTGACTACCAAGAAATGTATTGGTAATTCCAAAAACCCCCACATATTACTGATATTATTTCTCAGATGCACCGAGAAATTGGCACTATCTAGTAGCACAGAAATAATGTCAACTGAATAGCACAATGACTATTGTCCCTAGAAGCTTTCATGGCACAAACTGTGCTCAGATACCGTAAGTCCCTAATAGTAGTCAGAGTTAATATGTCTAACTATTAACCATTCACTCTTAGGCAAATCGTGATGTAAAAAACAAAACAAAAAAAACTTTGCAATGTTGCACTGTGCTTAATTGGATGAAGTCTCATTTACTGCTTTCAATGATGTGATTTCACAGAGTACGTAAACTCTGTCAAATATTGTGTCAATGTGTTGTAACTTTACTACGGTTCTTCATTTTGTATGATGTAATCAGAAGGTCTTGATAATATTAAGTTGAGTTTTCTGACAAAGCAGTCAAAAATGATCAGAACAAGTAACAAAATGTTTGATAATCTGATTGGGTAATACCAAAATTAGACTCCTTTTATTGCCAAAAACTTATTTTTATATCTTTTGTTTATGTTTATTTATTTTATAAAACTTGTATCAGTCAGATTCAAAAGATAAATGAAATGATACCTACCAATTACTTAGGACTATGTGGAAAAAGAGAAATAAAACTAAAATTTAAAGTGAAATTATGGACTACGTAGCATGTTGCTCACAGCAATGGCAGTCACAACAATGAAGATGTGCTGAAATTATGTTAGTGGAATGTAAAGAAGATTTAATTTTTCCACTGCAAATATACAATTAAAAAACATCATTACACATCATGGTATATACATCTTGTAATTCCGCTTAGGTTGGCAATGGCTTTGTCAATATAAATCAGAATTTTTACTCTATTTCACTTCACTTTAAATTCAACGAAAACCTAAGGATTTGCTGTCTGATAGGCAGAGTTATAAATTCCTTGAATGCCCTCCAAAACTTATTTGTGGTATCCAAGAATGTTTTGTCCTTCAAAAGGCAACTGACAACCCTCACATTGAGTAAGAGGTCTTGGTACTGAAAACACATGATACTTACTGTAATATATTAAAGGTGGACACAGTTGATCCAGGTTTCTGGTCCCTTGGAAAATGTGCCAGCTCTTATCATCTGTTCCTCTACTGCTAGGACCTACACATTAGTAATGTGGGCAAAATAGCCTTATTGTTAGGTTGTCATGGAGTTCTGCTGGGGTGGGATCCTCGTCCACATTCGCGTCTCCTGAGACTTCATCACTTAGTTATATCCATATTTTATGTATTTTTTCCCCTTTGGTTGGGTATTACTGTGAATGTTGTTACATTTTATTTATGCATTTCATTACAGTTACTGGGTGCAACCTATAGCTACTTGGCTTTCTGGGAAACACCATGTCCTAGACACAGGTGCCAGTGTTTCCGCCGCAATTCTGCGACCTTCCTTAGGGTGAAATGCAGTTGCAGAATGAATATTGTTTAAGAAATGTCGCTGAATGGTGGCCGAAACATTGGCACCTGTACCTAGGATATGGCATCTACTGGACAGTCAAGTATCTACAGACTTTGGCCGTGGATGCTTACCCTCTCCTATGTGTAACCTACCATCGAATGAACCATAACAGTTTCTGCACCATAAGAATGAAAGAAATAAAAATAGAATCATTTATAAAACATGAGTATTTAAGTACTTTGTGTCTTTAGGTATTCCCTCTTTCCTCGTTTAAAAACTGTAATGATCTAAACTTTTTATACAAATTAGTTAATAGTGAATTGTCCATCCGCTAAAAATTGAGATTTCCCCTTCTTCAAGAAGAAACAATTTTTTTCACTTAAACTATACACTGTTTATCAGAAATAATCTGATTTTTAAATAGAAATAACTTTTACATTGATCTCTGGAAACCTGTCCATCTGAACTTTACAAGAGATGTGAAAAATAAGCTGTTAATTTTTAATTGATATAAAATTGTATACTATCATTGTATTATGGAATTTGATATTATGAGATTAGTTATATAAGAACACAATGTATCTTTTTGGTTGGTAGGATAATCCAGAAAGTATTTATTTAGTTTATGTTGCAATTGTCGTTTTATTTATTTTGAGATAAATGTTTACAAACTTAATATATTGGATGAAAATTATAAATAAATCAATTTGTGTGCAGGTGATGGTTCCCCCGGTGCAAGGTGGCCCACAGGGCATGATGGTGGCTCCCCAAGTGGGCCGGCCTGGAGGCAGTGGGCCTCAGCAACCAGGCGGCGGACCAATGAACCCCGGCCAGGGGCCCAGTGAGTGTTTTATTTATCAGATGATCAATGGGAGCTCCTTCGTTTGGTTCCTCAGGGTAGCCACTTTCTGGAAAACCCAGGGAATTTCATTATTCTGGAAAATTCGGGAATTTGGAGAATAATAATTGGAAGTCGGGGAAAATTTGGAGATGGTTATAAAACTAGTGTGGCATTGTTTTTTGCCCAATTTCTATTTGTCTAATTTTTTTTGTTTGTTTTTAAATTAATTTGTACTTTATCATGGACAAATTACTTTCAGGATCGCGTTAATTTTTTCTTTAAATAGTGTGAAATGCTCTACAAATCAGATTAGTGGAGAATTTAAAAACCTCTGGACAGCCAGGAAAATGGGGGATAAATTTGTTTCAGGAAATAGTGGCCACCAGTTAAATATTGCTGTCATGGTCCATTTTCATTAATTACATAGGTGCATATGTATGTTGCCACATTGGCAGGCATTGGTGCTACAAATAAATCCATTTGACTCATAAAGGTTAGATAAAATAGATGTCTTATTTCATTTATAATCCTCCTCGGCATCCTTTTGCATAAAGACAAGTTTGTGGTACTTTCTGGATTAAGAAAGACCAATAACCTTTTATGTGGGCAAAGTTTAACTCCTTTGCTCAGACAGTAAGAGCATCAATCATCCAAGAGATGGTACTGGATTCAATTCCTGATTGATATTGTTCATTGCGACAGTCCTCTTTCAATATAATTTTGTTAATAAAACGTGTTGGAGACAGTGTTGTCGGGCCTATTAATTACATAAATTATTGGTAATAGTAATTTTAATAAAACAAGTGAAAAAAACAACAAGGAAATGAAATAAGGCTTATATTTTTTTGATTTTCACAGGAAAATTGCAAATTCTATTTCTAGTTTAATAGTGGGAAAACACTTTGTAAGGGTTTAACGCAATGTATTTTTCTGGTTGGTAGGATGATCCAGAAAGTATTTATTTAGTTTATGTTGCAATTGTCATTTTATTTATTTTGAGATAAATGTTTACTATAAAGCAGATACAACCAATTACAGTTCTCTTTTGTTTTGTGGCATCTATTAAAGCTGTAAATGCCAGCCTGGATGGATGAAATTGCTAAGGCTAGAGTGCAGACAGTGAGAAGGGCTGTATGCTCAAATCAGACTTGATCCTTCATTTTGTGATTTGTTCAGTAATATTTTCTCTGTTCTGTTACAGTGGGTCCTATGGGAAAAGCTCCTGGTACAATAAAAACAAACATCAAAGCTGCTACACAAATCCATCCATATGGCAGATAAATATTTTTGTTTCTTTTTATTTATGTTATATGTTGTTTCTGTGTTTAAACATTTATAAAAACCAGCAGTGTTTCGTGAATTTTAGGAATCTTTAATCGTTTTCACTTATTAGAGTGATGAGGAGGTGCGCTATTTAATGATTTTTATTTTTATTAAAAAGGCATACTAATGGAATGAGTTTTACAAATATAAGGAAAACTTGATTTGAACTAAACTTGCTATAATGACTCATAGACTATCTTCGAGTGAAACAAATAGTTTTGTGCGTTAAAATGTCTTCCATTACATTAAGAAGTTTTTGCACAGTGATTCGTATACTTGTACATTAGAGGCAACAACATAGCCTGAATCGTTTTGAACTCTTAAAAGCATTTGGCACAATTTTATTCTCAGAAGAGAAATGGAAATACCATATTTACCCGAATATAAGATGAGCGTTTTCCTCAGTTTCATTCTAAAAATGACGAGGTCCACTAATATTTGCAGATTAAGCTTAGTTTGTTAGGATTTGTTTGCTTTTTTACTGTGCCTTTCCATACAAGAAATGAATGTTGATATAACAATGAACTGTAAAGATGAAAAATACCACACAATTATATTCATGGATTGTTAGCACCTATGCAGATTTGCTGCGTTTCTCAAACCAGTATTTTTCAAAGGATCAGTCAAGAGAGTATCTCAAAAAATGGGATTATAGATAGTGAAATGTAATATGAAAATGAATAAAAAATCATTGCAGAGATTTTGCTAAACAATGCGCTGATCGATGAGGCTGTTTGGACTGTTGATTTAATGCCCGGCAGGTGTTAATTTCCGTTTTATGGAAGTTAAAAATGAAAAAAATGCACATTAATAGAAGCATGTAACATTCATTCAACAGAAACAGAAGGATTGAAAATATAATTTTTTCTCAGTGTAAAATTCCCAAATGGTAACTTCTTGTTTGTGCAGAGATGTACGGATTCTTAGTAATATTGTAGATAGATAGTTTTGATACAACCAGATCAAGAAAATTTAAAACAATCTGAAAAGTACACTTTATGGTTATTAAAGAAACAGAGCTTGCAAGCAAGTGCTTGTCAGAACAAAAATCTGGTAACATACAGGGAAAAGTTCTTAGATGGCATTGCTTGAAAGACATAAGAACATAAATCCAAGGTGCAAAACTTTCTGGAGTGGGTGCTGGTAAAAATGTTATTCAGTGTAGAATGAAAGACCAGAAAAAGAAACAATGATACATGTGAAGCTGAAGATTGTAGCAACAAAAACAGTGATGAGGATTTTAAGGATTGAGAAAATAACTCAGAAAAATAGATTTAACTGTCATTAAGAAGACAATCTGTGATATTATTTTAATTGAATAATAAATATTACCAATAAAATTAATAAAGGAGGCCTCTTCAAAACCATCTTATATTTGAGTAAATATAGTAGTTCTGAATAGTGCAGGCAGTGTGTTGCTAATGCTTAAGGACCGTAATAAGTGCCCTATGCCTTTGAATTTTGTCAACTTTGTTTGACATTATATTTAAAATGAGAGCAAAAGTTAAAGGAGACTGACTTAATGTATAAAGAATTGTACATTTTTGTACTGAATACTACTATAAAAAAATGTAATGTTGCAAATAAATATTGAAATGAAAGATGATTTATTGTAATGTCATTGGGAGAGCTCACACTTTAAGATCTTATTGTTAATCTTCCACATTTGCTTTACATTTAGTAATTGCTTTTACACAGTGGCGGCTGGTGCCCCAGCAGATTGCAGGTTGTACCTCCATCGAACATATAGGTAAAAAATGTACGCAATTCACATCAGTTAAAAATAAGTGAAATAAAAGTCTATATTGAAACGCTACTTACATAATGTTTTGCTTTGGGTCTGCATAAGGCATATACACCTCCCGCACATGTGGTTCTGGCTTTGATTTCCACTGGGCACTTGCATTCGACTCCAGTACATTGCAACAAGCACTATTGCTTTGACACACCTTTCACACAAATAAAATTATTTTATTTCGAAAACTTCACTACCCTGGTATGTTTGACAATAATGAAAGATCTTAAACGCACATTCGTATTCACAAGAACGTTCGCAAATTGCTGGCCGGCCAGCTGCAGCCACGGGGACATTAAGGGACTTTCTTCCAGAACGGCCACCTTAACACAAAAAACTCATCAAATGTACGTTTTGAATCATCAGACCTTAATAACAAATTCTCCAAATATGAACAATGCATTTACATTGTAAACATACTTTACCCAAAACCTCTACATTTTCAAAATTTTCTCAAAATGGTTCCAAATTTGTTTGTATATTTTCTCAGATTTAACAAAAACGCTTATAAAAATGGCGCACGTCTCAATTTTGTTTAATTCTCTTTATTTTCGAAAACTGCAAAAGTTCAAAATTTTTTCATGTCTTACTACAACAACAATATTGAAGATATTCTTTTTCCTAAATTTTTTTTAAATTTTTGAAACTGAGTAATAATTCTTTTAATTTTTCAGAAATTAAAAATTTTTTTAAATATCTCTCATGAATATTTACATTATGGTATATTTTATACATTATTGAATTGGTGAGAACAAGAGCTTCAAATGATCTCTTATGAAGTTTCCCCAAAAAAAACAAACTTTACTGTGAAAATAAACTCAGAATATGTGCACTTTTAAAACTACTCAAACATTTTCTTGAAAATGGCTCCCAAATTTTTCAAAGAAAATTTGTATATCGAACAAAGTTTTACTCTTCTAAAATATAGTCATATTTCAATTCTACAATTAGGGGACCAAAAAACTGTGAAAATGTTAAAAACATTTTAGGCACCAATGAATAACAGTTGGGAGGAGAGTGGGGAAAAACTGAAAAGATAGCCCAGACCACATCATTCTGTAGCAAAACTAACAACTGCACAGTCTTAAGGCTGGCTAACAAATGGTATATCCTATGATGTATGGATACTTTAACTTTAAAGGAAAAAATTACAAAATTAACATTGTTTAAACACTAATACCAAAAACATCTTGCTTCAGTGCAAAGATATTCTTCCCCAGTGTCAGAAAAATTTCATTTAAAATCCTCTTTAGCATTGATGGATTAAGTTTTTTGGTTAGTACAGTAAATCTCATTTATATTTTTACATCGTATCCCATAACATAACCTGCAAATGCATACACTCCATATGCCATGAGATTGTTAACTAAGGTCCCCTGTACATGAGCATTATGTTGATGTGTCATACAATAACACTGTATATTATATGAAAAAAACACTAGTCCTTTGGACATTCTGCATAAGACAGTGTTAGTATATCACATGCATTACTTAACACACATCAATGCTTGTGTGACACAGGCCTAAAGTGATACAACATAAAATGCACTACAGACTAGAGGTTGTTCTATTCCAATCATGGAAGATATGGGACGGGAGGAGCCTCGCAAATTAGATATTCATTAGGAAGTGTCAACTCTGCCCTAAAAGTATTAGTAGCTAAGAAGATTCCATTTGTTTTCTGAAATTAGGGAGTCTGTTTCTGCATGTGGGTTATGATTTTCCTTAAAAGCATTCATATTAAATGGAGTTTTCACAGAGCGGCGTTGGAAGGATATCAGCTGTTACGGTGTCATCAAATCGGAAGGCTGAATGCCACCATTATGATGTCACTGTAGTGACATGTAAAGCCCCGATTGGACAACACTGTAACTGCTGATCAAATGTCAGCAGCATAGTAAAAACCACAGTATAATCATTAGCACTATTTATATTTTTAACTGTTGCATGACATAAGGGAAGTACAACTTCTAAATAAATTTATGGATATATAAATTTATTATTACTATTTCTGGAGAAATAACATCACATAATACACAACTTAAATAATAGTTTTATATAATAACATAATGAATAATAAGTGTCAATAGGTGCAAGTGTGTTTCACACTTAAATGCCCACAAATTAATAAATTTATATCATAACATTTTTTTAACCTCCATAACTCTTAAATATGGTCATCTTGATTACATATCACCATATTATTTATTATTGATCAGTACGACACGCAATAACCAAAATTTCAACAAAAGTGTTGCTAACATTAGAGCTGCTCACATTCTCATTTAAACACTTTCCCAGCACTGCCCCGCCCCCCATATCACACATAATATTGCCCCTTTAATTTTCAAATTGAGGAGCTCCATTCCAAGCATTCACACACATTCTCCAAAGGATCAAACTTTTTTTGTAATTTGAGTTAGTGGTATACAATAAGGATAATTAGAAACCATTGACACATTTTTTTAAAAGTTCTATAACCCAGTTCAATACATTTTCATTCAATGCACGTTCACAATGAATTAATAACAATCATTCTAAAAATGCTTTATCATATATTTAAGACTAGTGGCAGCAATGAAATTGAAATCTCTCTTCTAAAACTGCAAAACGACTACTGAAACTAAAGACTTTATATGCTTGTTTTTGAATCGGTTCTGGTGATTCACTGCATTTATAAAAGTTAGTCGGATTTAAATTGGGATCTACTATATCAGGGTCGGTTCAAATAAAATGTGTGAGCCACAATTTCTACTGCACATCCTGTGGAAAAACATTACTCAAGAACCTTTCTTCTTAAGACAATATAACAAGATAAGACAATTTGGACTGTAAAGAAAAAAAAAAAAAAAGAAGCATTGCCATTACTTTCTATTAGACGGCAGTGTAAGCATTAAGTTCTTTTATACTGTTTGAATTACACATATCAAATATTAGAAGTTTATTTCTGAAGATAATAATATGGTTCACATTATTAAGCACATTTGACCAGCCCTGAATTATAATATTTCAAATCACACCTTCAATCACACAAATTTATATAATGCAATTAATCATTCCTTCCCACAGATATTCAATAAACGTTAAATAAACTGTTTCTTCTTACATATGTACATAATACTAATTAGAGTCTGAGAATATACATTATAATGCTTGTACCAACCAATATGCGCAGCAACTGATACGCACCTTAAAAATCTGTGATATTGTTTTAATATGTCCTGTCTTTACCTTTCATACCATACATATGATAAAATGCTACAAGAACCTGAAACATGGAAGTTTAAAGACTGTTTTAACACACTGCGGAACAAACACGAGAATTTTCAGCAACTTTTGTCCAAACTGGGAGGACCACAGTCAGTGATCATCTTGGTGGGCTGCCCAATTTGTAAGACATCTACAATCGATTTTAAGATTTATATCTCTTATCTTAGAGCCACCAGAGCTCTTGGAACCTTTCATGGCCTCCTATATTCAGTTTGGTCTGTCTCTTCCAAAGGGCTTGCATGTTTTTCATACATGCGATGAGTGTTGTGATATGTCAAGCAGCAGAGGAAAAATGGCTTTGCACAGTGAAGAAAGAACACATTATTTCCAGATTCATTGTGAAATATATGACAGTGGTGAAGTAGTTTATTTTAGTAATAATTTTGCTGGTTGTGAGAATGCAAATAAAAACTGTGCATATGGAAATGAAAGTGTGATACCAACAGAAGCTGCTTATTTACTCCAGCAAGTATTTCCCCATAATGAGGCATTTGAAGGCATTCATAGTGTTATGGTCAACCACAAGTGTTGACAATGTAAAAGTAATATTCTATTTATATATACTGTAATATATCAAACGCATCAGATGCATGCAACTCTCTCATGAAAATGACCATGAACTGGTGTAGAATAGAGTCCTGAGGTGCCTGTCCGCAATGTATTAAACTTCATGAAATTAAGTGTATTCCTTATAAAATGGCACAATATACTCAATAATGACAATTTACCTCAATGTTCTAATGATTACAACAGAGTTAGCTCTCACAGAGTATGAACGTGCCCAGTAATCTAAACATTAAACCACACATTCCGTGTAACTGTCACTTCGGTTGTTGTAAATTACCGAGAGAATAGCGAAGGCAATATCAATCTGGGGAAGATCTACGATGACATTCAGTCTTCACCAGCAGGGATGGCATCTTCCAATCTTTTAATGAATTTCACTCTTATTTCAGTTACATTGTCTCCCTTCAACTGGTCTTGCACAAAGTACGCAGAAACCTCCATCTGAACCTGGAAAATTAAAATATTTTAGTGAAATAAAAACCACTCAGTCACAAATGAAGAGGATATCTCAAATTTTTAGGCAAATTCCAATTTCACTCTTTTGACACATACCTCAAAATTAATTCTGAGCACATTTCTTGGATAGGGATCTCAATGGATCAGATATATTGACTAAATATGTCCCTGGTCAACAATCTCATATCAATATTCTTTTTAATAATTCACACTCTTATTTATCTTTCTTTTTCTTTTGGTTAGTAGTTCAATTTACATAAAAAGAGTTCTAATAAGCTGAATTGGAGTTCAGGATACACAATTATTCCCTATAAACTTAATGGTGTACATTATGTAATTGTTCTCTTACTACAGAGAGCGGAGGAGTGTTACAAAACAATGTGAAGATCGGAGCCCTCAGTCGTGATCATTAGCAACACTAATGATCAAAAAACAATATATTACAACGACATGTCAAAAGCCAAAGAAATTGGATTACACCATTCCTTTCGGGTGAACAAAATGTAAGAATCAAAGGAATGAACATCAACAACTTTCAATTTGCATAAAAAAGAAAAAATTAGGGGAATTCAAAATATTTTAAACTGGTATTAAAATTTACAGCCCAAATAACTTTTTCATACATTTTTAATTCAGTGTTTTGTTGCAGTTTCTCTTTGGTACAAAAAAAAACTGTAATTCGTGTGAAGTTTATGTTCTGGGAAGGGAATGATTCAGTGTTCACTAATTTGTAAAAAATTGTTCAAGCTACTTAAATAATATCAATACCAGTTAGTGAACGATTTGCAACATTGAGAATGATGTTTAATTTGCATAATGACACTTTGCCAGCAAAATCTCTAAAAATTGTACTGTATTCTTCCAATCAATGTGTTTTTCCTCAGCAGGTAGTGGTGATCTCTCCTGCAGATGGGGAAAAATCTATCATTGGCTTGTGGGGTTCCCCCCCCCCCGTATCTCCCACCACTACCCCAGCTGCAACAAGCTCTAAGCTCCTGACATGTGTGGTTGTGTAGAACACATTAGTGTAAGTGTGTGTAAGTAAAGGGTGAGGATAGAACAATGAAAAGGAAGGAAAGATTGTGCGTGGTTCGTGGCCATTCCTTAGGGTACTGCTCCGGCATTTGCCTGGCATTCATTGGAGAAACCACAAAAAACTACCGATCAAAGTAGCCAGCCACTAGAATGAACTCAACCTAGCTAGTGTTGATAATCTTGCCACAGTCAAAACTCAAACCTAGGACCTCTTGGTCAGAGGAACTGCAGTGACATCACATACATTCAAAATAAAAATGTGCATACCATTTCACAAGCTCCCCTAATAACTCCTGTCAACATATTGGCATATTTCAAATTCAGGCAATGGTCTGGCAGCTCCACAAATTCCGTCAAAGGGTTTGTCTCAAATTGCAGGGAAAATTCATCAGCTGCTGGGCTCCAATTTGCCACTGTTGGCGATACTCCAAGGTATATACGGAAAGCCATCTACATCATAAAAACAAAATAAAATGTGCACGACAAGTAGTTTTCACAAAGCGTAAGGATTGTTTCCCCTACTTGGATTTTCTCAGCAGTATCTCTAAAATCATAACATCTTCCACATCCTGTTCGAGCTAGAAAGTCCTCAATTAATCTAATACCAATGTTGTATCCCATTCTTTCCAATTGTTTGTTAACATCTTCCACATTTTCATAGTCTTTCATGAGTTGTGAAACTAGGGCCCCATAGGTTAACGTAAACAATTCAGAATTCTGAAAAATGACATTAATAAAGATACTGAAAGTGACCAGCACTTAATGAACATCAAACACAAACATCTTTCATGAACTTACGACTTTCTTGGAGTCCAATCTCGTTCCTTGTCTTGACATGATTGGATGCAAATGTTTAAACTTCTTCAATGTATGATTAAAGTCTGCTGAAAGAAAAAAAAACAACTTCAAAAATCAATATTGTAAGAAGGCACAACAGGTTTATTTATATATGTTTAAATCTACCTACAAAAAGTAAAAGAAAAGTGATTTATGAAGGTTTTTTTTGTAGATTACAAGATAATATATAGTGTAGATCATTAATTGCTGAAAACAATGGTTGATCACTAGTGACACCTGGTGTATCTGACAACGCAACAGTAAGTAATTTAAGATGATAAACTACATCGCGTCGAGTTATATGTATGAATACATCGACATAATAAAGTTTCATTGCGTGTTGAAATGAACTTTCACTATGGATTATGAATCATAACCTATAAACACTGAAAATTCACATACGTGTAGTTTAGTTGAAATTTCCTCTATTTCACCAATACATTTTATAGATATAATTTCTAAATAAATACAATCGCACACCTCTACAAAACAAATGTCAAACTGTTCGATTAACTGATCAGTATCACTGATTCACAAAATCTCAGGATCGAGCTCGGTGGAATGGGAGAGCTTCCATTTGAGCGTATTGTTTTGTTTTTATGCCCGGTGGTACAAAATAGTGCCAACATACAAGCATCCGAAGGTATAACCTGTAAATTTACCATTCCTGAAGCATTGAAGTACCAACAATTTCTGCCAAAAACGAAGCGAATAGATAATTATAATATACTACGTTTTAAAACGATCTCCTGCATAGTCTCTTTTCTTCATACTTTCGGGGTCAATATTCTCTCTGTTAAGTGTAAGCTATACTGACAAGTGGCAATGCGTGCTGCAGAGATATCATCCGCGAAGTTCAGAAGGGCACTGGTTCACGGTCTGATGATTTAACCCTTAGGCAATTAAAGTGGGTGCTCTGCAGTGCTCTGCGACTTAACCTTCACAACAAAGATTTTTAACTTTCAGGTAATTTTACCCAACGAAAAATTTTTTTTTTTAATTAAATTCTAAAAAATTTTTAAATTCTGCGTTATAATAACGATTGAAAATTGTAATCTGATCAATTATGTCAAATGGTAATTCATGAGCATGACCCTGGTTTGGTGATAGTGCATATCAGTTTTTATATAATTTGTATCCTTGATCTGGTGAGAGTGCATATAAAATATTTTATACTTTACAGTCTTTGTATCGTTACTTTATCTTCTAGGTATCCACAGTTGGTAGATATGCTGGTTCGCTTGTCAACTTCCAGTGGAGAGTCTTTAGCTCCAATGTTATTTAAACATTTTTTCTGGAAAAATTATGCTAGAGAAACCAAGGCAAGTATGAAGACTGATCATTCTTACCCATCTGAACTTTCGTTGGAAATTGCTAATAATGTGATCATTTATCTATTAAATGCAAATGTGAGAATAAAAATATTTAGTTTTTAGGATTTGTGAGTATTCTAAGGAACATAGTGTTCTCATAGAAACTTTCTGTATTGATTACACAGAGTGAATTAAGTCCTGTATTTCATGAATAATATCTATGAATTACAGAAAATAATATTGAAGTAGTAGGTTCAGGATGTCAAAAATAGTTGTCTGGTTCTAAATGGGAGGTTTTTTGTTTGTTTTTTTCTCCCTCTCAAAATTCAAAATTTATTGCTTATTTATCCTTGAAAATAGATTTTACTACATGGGAATTTTTTTTTCCTCCCTTTCAAAATTCAAAATTTAACTAGTATATGACTTAGTGTAGGGATCACAGAATTTTGAAAATGTGCACACAATTCACTTTTCCCCATTTCACGTCATACGCAGTTTTAACTGTTTTTTTGACGTAAAATAAATAAAGAAAATAAATAAATAAATCTCAAATGTTTCTAGGATAGTTTTGATAACTTAGTTTTTAGAAATGTTTTAGATTAATTAGCTTCTTCATATTCTTCAGTAAGTTTTTATCTGCAAATTTGGCATGATGCTTGCGTTTCATGACTGGTCTCTGCTGCTTTCTCCAATACATAGTATTGCCCTCTACATCTGTTCTACACATTCTCTTCTCAGTCAACTGTAATTCTTTCCTTCTATTTTCCCTAATTTGGTTTGTTGATTAGTGATTCCTGATGTGTCAACTACTAAGGTTATTAGTCCTGTAAGTGTAGTGCATGCTTTTCATCGGGAGGTGGCTGTGATCTTCCCCCGCTGGATGGCGAGACCTACCCATTGGTTTGCGAGTTTTCCTCAACCAGGAATCTCCCACTACTGCGCCACCGCCTCTGAGGGAATTAACTCTAAGCTGCCAACATGTGTGGTAATGTAGTGTATATAAGTGTGTGTGAGTTAAGGGATGAGCTTAGGGCCAAGAGGAAGGAAAGATCGCGCGTGGTCCATTTGGTAGAGTGCTACTCCGACATTCGGCTATAGTGTTGATCGCTGAAAGCACGGAAAACTACCGATCAGAGCAGCCAGGTACTGGAATTCTGCTTCAGACAGCGGCTCAATTCGACTCAGCTATCTAGGGGTGTCAAAAATTCTGCTACTTTCGAGACTTACTTTAGAACATCCCGGTCAGAGGCACTGCAGTGACATCAATTGATGTCCTGAGCCGCCTAACCACTGCCGGTTTGACTTGTTGAAAACTCGTATGTCGTTGTATCTATTTCATTCACTGTTCTTGTTCTTTGTTTATGGTGTATGGTTTATATTTTGTGGTAAGAAACGTAAAAATACGCAAAAAATTCAATGTATATTTATCTCATTGTGAATACGAGAAAATATTAATATATTCAAAAGACAAAACAAAGTGCCATGAAGTTTAAAATGAAATTTAGATGGAAAGATTGACAATTGCTCTCAATTCCTATATCATGTTAAGCAAAGCAACATTTTTTTACAATTTACCATTCAACACAACATATCTGTTTTATTCAAGTTTTTTGTTCTAGCGGTATGCTTTCTCCAGGCTTGTAAGTGGTACGTAAAGATTTGAAAAATATTGAGTCCGCCTGTCGAAATCTAGTCTTGCTTATTACAGTAATCTGTGTGTAAACAGGAACCTGTACAAGCCGGAAACCTGCCTTAATCGGAAAATTTATCCAGCCCGTGAAGTTAAATGGCATTTTTCACAGCATAAAACGGAACTTCTCCAAAGCAGAAACCGAACGGTTTTTCATGTCCTGCAGAAAATCGACATAAAATGGAATTCCTATAAATTTAATGCAAATTGGCAGAGAGACACGAGATGTTCTTAATGAACTGAATGCATCTGCAAAATTGTTGTTTCAAATTTTCCATCCCTGTGACACGCGATTTATTCGTGGCAACCAGGCATTGAAGGAGAGGGGCATCAGCTATTGGCGTAGATTTCGACCTTGGGGTCGCTTCTCTTTCAATATGTAGGCCGTACGGTAATTCTCTCCCCCGACTCTCTGAGTGTGGGAAGGTGTACGGGTATGGCTTCTATTCACATGTCTCACTGCCCCATGCTAAAAATCACAACCCCCAGATACGCATTGCTCAACGCCATGCGAGATATCAGAAAGTTATAGCACTGGATTGTAGCGCATTGTGCGTTGAAAATCAGCGAACAGTCCGAATAAGTCAATAAAGTGTGTATTTTTCAACTCAGAAGCTGTCAATGAAATGTTTAGTATTTATTTAAAGGCCATATCTTCCATAAATACGTTATACGTTAATGTATTTTGATAATTATAATAAAGTCATGCAATTTACTACTCGTTACGAAATTGAAGCCTTTTTGATAAGTGAAAATTTCATTACTTGATGACAATTATTTTGTAGGATATGGATCACGGGATCGATCAATTAATGAAACACATTAGTTTGCCAGCGTTTCGGAATATTTAATTCCTTCATCAGGGCTACAAAAACACAATCACATGGAATAAAGACAACTTGTCTGAACAACAACATTAGAAATCACACATAATATGACATGAATCAACATACACGAAGAAAAATAAATAAATGAATTATATACTGTATATATATATATATATATATATATATATATATATATATATATATACACACACAGTATATAAGCCAAGGTAATATAAATAGTACACACCTTACTAATACACAACCTGGTCAAACATCATGTAACGTAACAATGAAATAATAATGTCCTTCCTCTTCATTGTCCTATCCTCTCCCCTTATACACACACACACTTACACTAACATGCATTACACTACCACATATTCCGGGAGGTTAGAGCTTGTCCCGGCTGGTGGGAGAGTCGTAGTTAGGGGGAAAACCCAACTAGCCGACGGTAGGTCGGCGGCGGATCTCGCCACCCAGCGGGGCAGGATCACCGCCATCTCCCCAGAAAAAAACATGCACTCCACTAACGGGACTAATTACCAAAGCGATTGACGCGCGAAACACGAAAAAACCACTGGGCACTACTCTGGACCGGAAACACGAAAAAAACAATCAATCAAACCTAGTACTACTCTGGGCGGCATGACACTACGTCACGAGCTCAGTGTGGAGGCTTTCTCTATTCAGGGGGTGTTGGTAGAGCCCGGGCAGGCACCAGGAGGGAGGTTTGGCATTCATGGGTGCGGAATATATAAAAGAGAAAGATCTTGGTCGAATACAGAAAAGGAACGAGGAGATTGAACGATATATGAAAAAGAAAGAGAATCGTCGCGACGCGGAGACACGACGCGACGGCGCCGCGCGGGAGCATTTGCGAAGGAGGAAGACAGGAATGTGATGGACTTTAGTTGACTACCTAAATATCATAAGGTAATGTGTAATTGTGATTTTACAAGTTAAATAGAGATTATGTTCATTTTATTGTTATGAAAGGTAAAAACAGACTATTGGATCTTAAGATTACAGGCAACACCAAAATTCATTTTTAAAAAATCTCTAGAGAATAGCTCTGCTTCGTAGGAACAGACCGTCACTGTGAAGGTAAGCTGGGCGGTTGTAGGAGATATTTCAGTATAGAGCAATTACCGGGAGCGGTAGCTCAGTGCATCAGCTGAAGCCTCTGCAGCGCCTCTGACCGGGAGGTCCTAGGTTCGAGACCTGACGGCGGCGGGATTTTCGACGCTAGCTTTTCTGCTAGGTCGAATTCAGTCGCTGTCTGCAGGAGAATTCCAGCGGCCGGCTGCTCTGATCGGTAGTTTTCCGTGGTTTCTCCGATCAACACCAGGCGAATGCCAGAGCAGTACCCTACCAAACGGGCCACGGACCGCGCGCGATCTGTCCTTTCTCTTCCTTGTCCTATCCTCTCCCCTTACACACTCACTTACACTAACATGCACTACACTACCACATATTCCGGGAGACCGGTCGGGAGCTTAGAGCTTGTCCCGGCTTGGGCGGTGCCCCGCTGGTGGGAGAGTCCTGGTTAGGGGGAAACCCCACTAGCCGACGGTAGGTCGGCGCCGGATCTCGCCATGCAGCGAGGGGAAAATCACCATCTCCCGAGAAAAAAACATGCACTACACTAACGGGACTAATGACCGAAGCAGTTGACGCACCCGGAAACACGAAAAAACTCAATCAATCAATCATTATAGAGCAACTAGCTGCTGAGGTGACTACACTTGAATTTTCCTAACGTGGCAGCTAAGGGTATTATCTTTAAGTTGGAATGTTGTCAAGGCTTTACGTGACTCTCGGTCGTGCCGCTAGAGTCGCTTAATCTGCAGCACTCTTTGATGCGGTCGCGATCATGCGACATCTTGCGGCAGGGCCGAGAAAGACGCAAAAAGTCGTGCCATATTCCATCTTGAAGATAATACTCTCAGGCGCCAGGTTACGAAAACCCAAGTGTAAGGCCTGAGGTGCTCGGAGCCCACAACCCGTCTCCTCACTGCGCGCTGCGGCGGTTTCTGGGTGGTCGTCGAGGCAGGTCGCCGTGTCCTTGAATCGCTCACCCAGCAGCACAATGTCATCCAGAGACTAGGTGGAATCGGAGCGGGTTTTATCTCCAAAGTTGCTTGGTTTGAGAAATGTGGGGTGAACCATGATGAAAAGACATGGGTGAGTTATTGTGCAACGTATGAATTCTGCCGACTTTTTGCCGATGAGCTTCGTGCACCAGTTTGCGTCACGATATTAGCGAGAATTTTATATCCAGCCAGATACCAATATTATCACCTTGTTACAAGTCATCGAAACGGATATATGAAGCATTTTAAACAAAATATTGCTTCTTTTATTTCGATTACACCTTCATAGTTTTTTGTTTTTTTTTAATCACCGTTGAAAATTGTCAATCTCGCTCTCCTCGCAACATGGCGGCGTGTGGCCTGGCTTTTCAAATAAAGTGTCCGTGTTGTCACGTGGTTCTTGACGCAAACGGATGCTGCGTAGATCGAGCAAAAATCGATGCACCTGGCTAGCCTAACCCTCTCTTTGCACTATGGATTAATCTACAGATTGTTGACTTGTTGGGAACTGGCGTTTCTGGATTTTTTAAAAAAAAATTCCTGCACTTTATAATCGATTTAATGCCGAAGTAAACTTCCACCATTGATCCAGCCGTTGTCTGGAGGAGAATTCTAGCGGCCGGCTGCTGTGATCGGTGTTTATTTTTTCGGTCGACACCAGACGAATGCCGGAGCAGTACTCTAATAAAAGGTCACGGACAGCGTGCGACCTTTACTTCATCTTCCTTGTCCATTCCTCACCCCTTTACTTACACTTACACACTACCACACATGCCGGCAGATCGGTCAGGAGATGTTTGTCCCGGCTGGAGCAGTGTCCCTCTTGACTCGTTGCGAGATACCTTGTTGGGGAAAACCCCGCTAACCGGTGGAAGGTCGGATCTTGCCATCCAGCGGGGGAAGATCACCGCTATCTCGCGAGGAAAGAGCATATACTAAACATACGGAACTAATGACCTTAGCAGTGGACGCGCTCAGAATCGCTAACAATCAATCAATCAACCATTAATCCTTTGTCAACATATTGGGAATGATTCTCCTTTCCTAAATGTGCGTTCCGCGACCGTGATGGAAATGAAAATGAATGACTGCTCAAGGACAGGACAAGGGCTTCGTCGCTCTTCTAACTAAAGTAGCCGTATTCTCCCGCTCCGAAATATGAAAACATGCGACTGTCGCTAATAAGGAATGGGTCATTCCTTTTCAAATCGGACAAAATTTCCCGACCATCTTCCGATTGGACAGAAACTTTGTAAATTGCTTTAAAAAGACGAAACAAGTTGTCTTTACGTCTGTAAATTTTTCTTTTATTTACTTCATTTTGAGAATTATGAAATTTCATGTTTTGCACGTATCTCAGAAGGTATTATTAAAAAAAACTATTAAAACTTCGAATTAGATTTTACTTTAAAACTTACATTATGTCTCGTATGTATACATTCCATTCTGAAGTTTTAAAACAATAAACCTAAATACAAGGCCATATTAAGGGCAAAGTAAAAATGATTTTTTTAAATTGATTTTTCTCAAATACTCCATCTCATATTTTCATTCTTCTGCTGTCAAATTACAGCGGAGACATTGCAGTTTATAGGAGTGCAAGAATCTCAATGGTAAATTGAAACCACCACCACCACCACCACCACCACCACACCACCACCACCACCACCACCACCACCACCACCACCACCACCACTACCACTACTACTAGCGGAACATCGCAAACGTAGTTCTGCCCTTCATCTCCCTCTTCCTCCCTCCCTCTCCCTTTCTCTTTCCTTTCTGCCTCTCTCTCTCTCTCTCTCTCTCTCTCTGCCTTTCTATCCCTCTCATTCGCATTTAGATGGAGGTTCTTCACGTCTCTGAGCAGGTCGGGTAATATCGAGAAGCGCCGGACCAGCAAAAATATAATAGAATGTTCAAGAAGATCTCATCCCATAGATTACTATGTGGGAAACGTTTCTTTAAGTTGTTAATGCCCTAGAATGCTCATTTTAGGAGTAATTTAACGATGTAGATAAAAAATACCGCCGAGTGTTGCGGGTTGCATTCGAATGAATATTTAGTTTTATTCAATAGCTCCATCCAGTAGAGTTACAACACAATTAACAGCACATAAACTTACTGGATGAAAAAACACGTAGATATGCCTTTCGAAATCCAGTCTTGCTTATTACAGTAATCTGTGTAAACAGGAACCTGTACGAGCCGGAAACCTGCCTTAAGCGGAAAATTTATCCGGCCCGTGAAGTTAAATGGCATATTTCACTGCATAAAACGGAACCTCTCCAAAGCAGAAACGGAATGGTTATGGCTTTCATGGGGATTCATCTTCTCTTGCTCACCCTCTCCCTCTCTTTCAAAAAGTTAATGATTCATGACTTGTTTAATAAGATTTTAATTATGACGTACATTTGAGAGATGCAATTTAAATTTCAGTGAGAAGTTTCACTTTTTGAGAAATTCGTTTTGCATAAACCTAGAGTATCCAATTCTACAAATATATTCAAAGTACAGATTCCATCTATCAATTTAGAGTAAATATTTCAGTGTTCTCCATTCCTTCTGCAAATTCAAAATTTTGCATTATGTTAATGTGTAGAATTGCCTATAGTTTTGAATTATAAATTATAATTTTGGTACACAGCCAAGTTTTGAAAATCTTTTTAAATATTATTTGTTACTATATCTTATGAGATCTATTAAAGCCATAAAAATTGTCCATATAAATTGGCAAACACTTTTTAATTGACATTTGCCTGAACTTCAAATTGAAATATATATAATTTTAATGAATTCCAGGTGTTATTTTCAACGGCAAATATTTTAAAAAAGAAAAATGAAGATCTGATGCCGAAAAATCCTGCTGCAGAATTCAATAGTGCCTCCCAACAGAGTGAAAAGGGATTCATTTATGACAAAAAGCCTTTTAAAATGACTTGTAAAACATCTAAGGAATACTATTGGTGTTTGTGTGGAAGAAGCAAGAGACAGGTATTTATTAATAATTATTTGAACTGATTAATTATTGGATGTGGAGAAATTATGCAGATTTACTTTATTTTATTTCGTTTATTTATAAGTTAATGTGTTTATTTACAATATTTATTTCATCTATTTAGTGTCTTCATTAATTATGTATTTTGAAGGAATTAGGGTCCATATTTATAGACACAATTTTTTGTAAAAATTTACTTCATAAGATTGAACCAGTTTCGGGGATTGTTGTCCCCATCATCAGGTTGTAAAATTAAATGATAAAAATATAGTAAAAAGGTTAAAATTATTGTAAAAAGTTTAAATCTATTGTAGTATAAATAATTTTAAACATTTTACCATATTTTTATCATTCAATTTTACAACCTGATGAACAACAAACTACACTTGAATTCTAACACATAAGCAAATTTATTTCCACATGGATTTTACGAATTTTCACAAAAAATTCGTTGCAAAGATGTTTGTTTCGATATTACATTCCTAGCTGCATAGGGTTAAAACTTTCACTAAAGTGTGTTATTTTTTTTATAATTTTATTAAATGTGTGCCCTATCGCACTTAAAAATGACAGCCCGCTTTCAAAGAAACTTTTCCTGTTTTCTCGCTGCCGTCTCTTGCCAAGTGTAAAACGTACATGACCTCATGAAATACACCTCCTCACCAGCAAATTGTACTTTAAAATGCAATTAACCTTCTGTAGGCAATGCTGTCCCGCTAAGTAGTTCGCAAATGTCCGCTAGATCAGTTTCGGTAAGCAGAATTCGCGCAAGCAGCACGAAATGGTTCGCGAATGACCAGATCTCTTTCGCGCAAGCAACATCGGCAAGCAGCACGACATAGTTCGCGAATGACCGGATCTGTTTCGCGCAAGCAGCACGAAATAGTTCGCGAATGACCGGATCTGTTTCGCGCAAGCAGCACTAAATAGTTGGCGAATGACCACCAGGTCAGTTTCGCGCATGCAGCGTACGGTGGCGGTCGATAAATTCCGACATTTGAGACCTTCAAAAAAATCTTCGGTGTAAGTGAAACAAGTGCGTTGTTATTTCATAGAGAAATTGGTTAAAATCATTCGTTATTGCGTTCAACGGAAATTTAAGTTTTGCGAGAAGAGCGTCTATAGATTTCACTTTTTTTATAGTAATCTGAGCGTGTGCCCCGTCCAGAAAGATATAGAATGAGCGGTATAGCCACCACTGCCCGGCGTCTTATTCTGTTACAGTTCAAAATTGCTAGAAGTAACCGCTTGATATATGTCAGTGTACGTAATGTGCCTGCTACGAAACAGTCCCGAAAATGCTCGGAATTGTCCTAATAATTTGAAAGAAAAGATAAACAAAGGTTAAGCCATATAACTTATGGGTTACACTGGGTCCGAGGTTTTACAAATAGTAGTTCTCCATATTATCGCGGTAGTTCGTCGATTCTTCGCGAAAGCCACTATGAGGGTTAATAATCAAAATATGTAGATAATTTACGGTTGCAAATAGTTTTTATTACATGGGGGTGAATATTTTCTTATCAACTCTTGCCCAAGACGTTCGTTTCGACATGTATTCATAATTCAACTTATTCGTATAGGAGTTAGGTACGGATCTCAGAACCATAGTGAAAATTGATGGGTATATTGCGCATCGTATCCGATTTCAGCCAATGAACTTCGAACTGAAATATTATCGGGGATTTTAAAATTATCACCTTGTTAGAAGTCGTTGAAATAAAAAATATATCATCTTTTATTTCAATTAGACCATCGTGTTATTTCTGGTTGGTCACAATTGAAAATTGTCACTTTATGGCACTTTCTATATGTTTTTCAACACTCCTCGTTCTCCGTGCAACATGGAGGCGAGCGTCGAGTCTGGAATTTCAAAGAAAGTGTCCGCGTTGAGGTCTCGTTGTTCCTGACGTAACTGTTGCTGCGCAGAACGAGCAAAAATCTATGCGCCGGGCTAGCTCACCCATCTCTTTCCACCATGCCAAGAACTGAAATAAGCATACGCAGAATACACCTCTCCTTTAGTACGTCGTCGTCGTCGTCGTACGTATAGTTTTAACCGTTTGTGATGATGAAGAAAGTAAGATAGAAACAAAAAAATACTTTATGATTTTTATTGTATTTTATTGTATTTTTCACTCATTTCTAAAGTCATTTTAAATACAATTGCTGCAAATTCAATAATCCTGCAATTACTGTATTGATCACGATTGTGGGGTCCTTGAAATAAAAAAGATAAAAAAAAATATTTTCACATACTTTCATTGTGCTGCATATTATCTGATTTTCTTTTCTGTTCACAGCCTTTGTGTGATGGCACCCACAAAAATCCACAAATGAACATTAAATTGAAACCTGTTAAGTTCACTGTTACTGAGAGTAAAGAATATTGGTTGTGCAATTGTAAACAGACTTCCAACCGTCCTTTTTGTGACGGTACTCACAAACGAGAGGATATACAGGCAGCTGTAAAATAATTTTATTTTTATAGGTTTTCATTATGATATTTTTAAATTAGTTGGTCTTTTGCCATATGTATTTGTTACGATTTTGCCGCATGTTATGTACAGATCTATTAAATAGAAAATTGTAATTTATATACCTCATAAACAAATAAGTCATAATGTTACATGTGTATTTATTTATTCTTAAGATTTAGTTAGTAATCAGTTACAAAATCAAGTATAAACAGTTTCAAGATATACTCTCCAGTTGACACTAATATTTTGTTTATGTACTAGGTGATTACTCGGCATAGCTCGGGTATTTATTATAGAACTAATAAAATTACAATGTAGTTGGATTTTGGGTGTAGAGGGAGGCGGCGTTGCTACATACTGCACGCTCTAGACTCCAGGCCGTGTATCAGGCCGCACTAAATTCGCAATATGGCAGCTTGAAAGATTTCCTGTCGGAATAGCCAACTTATGAAACTATAACTCTGATCAAGTCTCTCGCTTTTGTTTTGTTTGTTGTCTCATTCACAATCCTCACGCAGTCTCGAGTCTTGTCCACTGTTCAATAATACACGTTTCGTTTTTCGGTAGAATTAAAAAGATATGTTCATCTATAAACGAATATTAACTCTGTGAATAATTATTAACTTAATTAAGAATTATCATTATCAACTATTGCGAGCTTAAGAAGTGTTAAAAAGTGTCAAGTGCAAATGAAAAATACAACCTCAAAAGTTATCTGCGGTCATACTTCTATGTTATTAATGCTTTTGAGATGTGTGTCAACAGTTTCTTCACGTTTTGAAGTGGTAGTAATAAGTTTTATTGAACGCAAATAAATACCACAATTATTGAAGTTAATTAACGTGATATACATGGTAGTTTTTAAGTGATCTAATGAAATGTTCCTAACAGTCCAGTTATGTGAATATCAATGCAAATACATCCATTTAATTTATCTGTTCAATTATTCATTAGCTTTTAAAAGTAAGTTCAAAAAATAATGAAAATCATCATTAGTGTAAGTAAGTTTTCAATAACTTATCCATTGTTACCAGAGAGAGTCTTTGAAAACGTGTTATCTTCAAAGGTTCAGTATTAAGTATAGACCCAGATGTTGATAGGCTTACCATTATTTTCCAGTTATAATTAAAATGAATTCAGAAAAATATAATATAATTAATTTAAAACAAGAAATACTAAAGGGACACTTAACAACAACAAATAATGAACTACTATAACTATTTCAATTAACTTTATTATTATTACTAAAGAAAACAATTGGAAAATAATAAATAAAACTCAAAAACGCCTAGTACTACTAAATAAATAAATTGAACGATAAAACGCAAAGAACGAAGAGCACCAAAACGCAAAATGCAAATCTTTAGCAACACTCGTAAACTAACACAATTTCACTTGGATGGCTTTGAATGTTGGCGGTATCTACGGAAGTTGTCATTGTTTCATTGCAAACTTAAATTTTAAAAAATGTCCATACCGCTTGAAGGTAATATATTCAGGGTATTTGTGTGACGGTTGGCAACAACTTTAGCCAACATAAAATGAATCGAAACTACCCTAAATCGAGTATAAATGTATGTTCTCATCCGACAGTGACATTTTTCAAAAGTTGTCCCGTTAGTTCGGCTTATTAGCTGGCCAGCAGTCTACCACGTGCTCTCAACACTAGGTAAACAGAAGAAAGGAATGTTGAGAATCTCGTAACAAGTTTGTTCGAAACATTTGTTACATTTGTTCGTTTAGCTGTTCCCTGAGTTTCGGCGCTGGCGTCATCACGTGACCACGATCTCAATTGCATTCTAATTTTATTCGGATCTTAACCACAATCGTGTGTTATGCTGTCCCACAACCCGCACGCGGTCTCCCACGCACGCCTCTCCGGCCTGTCAGGACAGACCTCCACACATCTCCCTCCCCGCTCTTCCACCCGCTTCCACTCTGTCTGCCCCCCCTCTCTCCGCCAGTGGCGGCCGGTGGGTTGCGAATTTGGAGGGGCGGCGTGAATGTCCGATCTGCCCGCTACTCTCGACTGTCCGAACCTCGCTCGTGGCTCATAACAAAGCCGCTTGCCTTTCACCACTGAGGTCCGGGTTCGATTCCCGTCGATCTCATGTGAAATTTGTTCGAACGAAACGAGTTGGGCTGCTTCACAAGGGCTAGTCCAACCCCTGTGAAATGTCCTAAACCCCACCCTTATCCTTATTCCTTCCCAATTCTGGCCGCTGGGTAATGACGCAGGAGCGCGTGGTGGGAGACGCGTACGCGGAGATGCTACCTGGCGGTCCTTGACAACTGACGAGACGGCACTAATCTCCGAATAAAAGAAGAATGTGGTTGGCAGTTCGGTGTGGAGGGGGGCGGCGTTGCCGCGTACTGCGCGCTCTACCACGTGCTTTGAACAATAAGACGAACAGCTGAGAGAAATCGCTCTCACAATACACTTGGACACTGTAAGCTCAACACACGTCGACGCTCAGCCGATAAACTGCAGCACTCCGGATACGCGATTCATTTCGCAGTTCAAACGTGACAACATCGGGCAAATGGCGATACTTCTGATTCGTTGTTGCCTAGGTTACGCAGCTGACGTCACCATGTTACCGGGAACTGTCAACCACTTTTTTTTTATTCGGATAATAGACGTAAAAAACGGATGATTACTCCAATGTACACGCGCTCAACAATGTCAGCTATCACGCCTCTTCAAACTATTTCTTCGAAGAGGAAAACTATAGCATGTGTACAACCGATTTGCACGCATCCAGATTTCAACCTTTGTCTAAGACAACTTTTCATAACGAAAGATACAATTGTGCTCGTGCGAAAATAAAAGTCTATAAAATAATATTTCCAGCAAACAAAACAGTAATTTATGAAATCAAGTGAAAGGGTCGATATTTTTAGCTTAGTTAATAGGCACGGACTCTGCTGAACAAAACCCTAATAGCAGCGCCCTAGCCGACTTTTACTTAGTAATAGCGCCATAGCCGACTAATAGTTGGATATGGCAGCGCGCTGCCTCCACCCACCACCCAATACCCCCACTTTTCCTCAAGCTTCCATTGCGTCGTATACATCGGCCAGGGACGGACTCGTGATTGTCCAGGATGCACCCCGTTCTAAAAACATTTATCTTTATCTTAAGCGGTCGTCCTCAAAATTGCCCTGGTAGTATGCACAAATTAAAATGTCGATTTATTGCAAGTGTAATACTTTCTGCAACTTTTCCCGAGGTTGGTTTTTCTGGGAAGGGCGCCACCCTACAGCCCTTAAGGAGCGACCGACTAGTCCTAAGCCTTTCGCACATGAAGCGCTGTGAAAACCAACAAATTCATAAAATTATTATTTCTTGTTTAACATGTATGAAGAGGTATGGGAATTAATGAAATACTAAAAATATTATTAATTTTATGTGATATTTATTTTTTAAAGTAAATACATTAATATGTAACAACAATATGTGTAACAACTATTTAAGTTTTGTTTTAAGGAGTTTCACACTGTGTACAAATTATACCTAACGTCAGAAGTTCCGCAAATTTTCAATGCTTTCCACGTTCTTTCCGTAACATGTATGCATTTTCCTTTGCAGAACGTCCTAAATGTAACAATTAATCGTAAACTGCCAGCCATTATATAAATTTTGTATTGCAAAAATTATTGATTCTGAATTGCTTTTGAAGTCTTTGGAAATAAGAATGGGAGTTTATTAAATGGAAAAATGAGAAAAATAACATCAAGTAAGACAGACGTACTACTACATATTTTTATTTAAAAAGAACCTTTGTTTTCTTCCCTCCCTGTTTTGAAAAGTTATTAAAATGTTTTATGCGTTGACAACTGCTGCATTGATATCTGTTCGATCGAGTTTTTTTATTTACTTATTGAAACTTATTATTGAAAATAATCTTTACTTAATGCTTAGAAATCATGGAGTTTGCCACACGATGTTTGGGCATCTAAAAGCAAGCAAGCATTATTAGGAAAAAATATAATATTTCGTTGGTGTACATAAATATTTTCACAATGTCAACTCTGAATTTGAATTCTCAACTCGTAAAGACATCGTTTTACAATTCAAAAGTAAATGAGGAAATGAAGTAAGAAACTTTCTCCTTTTAAAAACAAGTAAAATGTGGGATTCCTGATGAAACAATGTTACATGACATAATTTTAAGAACAAACAATGAACTGTGGCAAGTTAAAGACAGGCTATTTAACATTATATACCTTTAACACACAGAACAAACTGATAATCGTAAACCGGTTCTCCATATAGAAACATCACATTTTCTCTAAAAGAACTACAAAATATAGGAAAAACTATTATACGGCATGGTACGTCTTCACATGTAAAATGTGTT
The DNA here is from genome assembly GCA_964035755.1 of Teleogryllus oceanicus. NCBI lineage: Eukaryota > Metazoa > Arthropoda > Insecta > Orthoptera > Gryllidae > Teleogryllus > Teleogryllus oceanicus. Next base: position 48,124,980 of record CAXIVR010000013.1, read on the forward strand.
AAGCACAGCAGCTCTCAGATACATATACCTCCGCTCGTACATACGTATTCAGATCGTAGCCACCAGAAAAACACCTGAAACGCCATGAAAACCACTAGCAACTTTGCTGGTGCGGGGCCGTTGGGCCCCGTATTGCTCGCGCAAGTTTTCTTGATACACGAGCTTCCTACTCCTCACACAACGCTGAATAGCACGGCCCGTTGAGATACTTAGGTTCGACTCGGAACGGCACGTACCAATTTAAAATGGTAGCAATAACCACCTCATACCTTCAAAATAATCGTAGCATTTCTCGAGGCACTCTTTGGTGCGTTAAGTTCATGCCCACAGTTGGTAAGCCCTTTTTAAGCTACACGTAGACAGAACCCTCCGATCAACACCAGGCGAATGCCGGACCTTACCAAACGGGCCACGGACCGCGCGCGATCTGTCCTTCCTCTTCCTTGTCCTATCCTCTCCCCTTACACACTCTTACACTAACATGCACTACACCACCACAAATTCCGGGAGACCGGTCGGGAGCTTAGAGCTTGTCCCGGCTGGGGCGGTACCCCCCAGGTGGGAGGGAAACCCCACTAGCCGACGGTAGATCGGCGCCGGATCTCGCCATCCAGCGGGGGAAGATAACCGCCATCTCCCGAGAAACAACATGCACTACACTAACGGGACTAATGACTAAAGCAGTCGACGCGCCCGGAAACACGAAAAAAACCAACCAAACCAAATGTATGTAAATATTTGGGGTCGGATTATCTGATTAGACCAGGGATCTCCAAATTGTCTTCTGCTGGGGGCCGAGTAGAAAGTTTTAGAGGGCCTCGAGCACCAACATTAAACTATATTTTTAGGAGTTAATTTATTGATTATTTGATAAATTAAATTTTGAGGAAAGAACGACAAAACAGCTACCAATTCACAAATTAATTCTTAAAACACATATGTGCATATGAGCACTCAATTCTAGACATTTGTAACAATTGTTTTTAGAACTACAATTATAATTTCAAAATTTAATTTTTTTAAAACATTTTAAAAAGAACAATTTGGGTCTCAATTTTTGTGTCACATATTAAAATATTTCTCGTATGTAGACCAAAGTGTGTGTAAAAATAAGAAAACATTCTTATTTCTTGCAATAAAAAGTTAAATTGAATTACAATATACTTTGTGTTGGCGGGCCACCTACACTACTGCCAACGACCGAATGTGGCTAGCGGCCCGAAGCTTGAAGACCCCCTGGATTAGACTATACATTTCTCCGCCCCGTCTCAACACTCATCGTATATAGAGCGATTTTCCTAAGATTGAGCCAAAGTGACAGCTAGTGCTGGCAACATAACTGAAGGTTCTGTGGTCGTCGTGCCCTTGAGCCTATTAGACTCCCTTCCCGCATTCGTTCGTTGGCAGTTGGCTAACTTGTAAATGGCTTCGACTCTTCCTTTTGTGATACCTTCGTTCGACAACAATATAGTGCGCCACGAGAAATAATTGAAATTAGGAAGTGCAGTGTTATGTGCTCTTCTGTAAAAATTATTTTTTTTATATATTACATTGAATTTATTTTTTGTGTGATAAATATTACGTTCATTTTAAAACCCAGACTTGAATGCGAGATGCGTACCGATGCACGTGGGTCCGGTCTTCGTGCTGTTATGTGGCGAGCTGTGATTGAGAGCTTTCTAGTCACATTCGTAACATTTTTCTTTTACTGATTGTGAGAGCATGTTAAGAGATTTTCCACATTCGTAATTAAATTTAAATATTTCCCGGACTCGCGTACGTGCATATACCTCAGCGAAACTCTTAGACTTCTGCATAGGGATGTTATCACAGGAGCCATTAGCACTTTACGAAGGGGCGTGGCTGAACAGCTGTCGCGGCGGAGGGATACTTCTGTGAACTACATGTGATGTTCACTTGTTTTCGCGAACTGTCACTTTGGCTCATCCTTAGGAAAATCGTTCTATACTTCGCTTTTTTTTAAACGTGGCATCTCAAGGTCACGCGCTAACGAGGGAGATGGAAGGCAGTTTCCAATAGGGAGCCGTAAAAGCTGGAGCTGTAGTGACGTTACAGCCCCTCATTGGAGTCTGCCTTCCCTCTCCCCCTTTCGCGCGTGACCTTGAGACTCCGCGTTAAAAAAAACAAACAAAATGTAGCTTACGTTCTGCAGGACACCCTGCTTACTCTTCTGGAGGAAGCGTTGCGAGTGAGTACAATGTATAGTGAGCACACCGATCGGGAGTGGTACCAGGGTTGGGGCAGTATTTAAATACTTATATTTGAAATATATATTTTAAATGCGTTTTGTATTTGAAAAACTATATTTTCGAGATTTTTAGATGTATTTAAATGCATAAAATAGGTGTATTTAAAAAACCAAATACTTTAAATATAGATGAAGATAACGAGGATAGTTTTTTTTCCGCCGGTGAATGCATCACATTGCATTTTTTGATTCCGCTGGTGAATGCATCACATTGAAAGCAAAATAATAGCCCCTTTTAGCTACTTAATTTGATATCTCTTTATTTTTGAACGATAAATCTAAATCATCAAAATACTGGACAATCATTCGACAATTAAAAAAAGCGTTTATTCGTTATAACTAGGTTATGTTCATCCGTGACAGTTGAACGACTGTTTTCCTTTGAGGGCTTTATACCTTCGCTAGCGAGGGGTTTATTGCCTGATTTGTTAGAAAAACTCGTCGTTGTAAAAGGAATTTCCGTTTATTTGAGTTAGACATTTTATATCTTTTTATATTTGAAAGTGTTCATACATATTTGTATTATCTGTTACACATATGTGTGTCATCTATTAAAGTTATTGTCCAGAAATTTGTAGGAATGACAATTGTAATTTATTGTAATTGACAATTACAATATATTGTTACAATAAAAATATATAATTCAAAATTATTATATTTACTGTATTTTGGGTATGTATTTAAATATTTAATTGCAAAGTATTTTGGCGAAGTATTTAAATAAAAAAATTAAAGTATTTTGCCCAACCCTGGAGGGACCTACTTAACACATACGCCAGTGATGTAATTAACAAAGTCTGTGGTGTTTTTTGACAGTTTATGGTCGCCGTATTTGGATCCCCAAGATTTTTTTGAGATATAAACATAAGGATTGAATATGAAGAAAGCACGGGAAACGCAGTGTATTTTGCGCGCGCGCGCGCGCGCGCGCGTGTGTGTGTGTGTGTGTGTGTGTGTGTGTGTGTGTATACACACACACACACACACTTGGCAAGGTAGAAGGAAATGGAAGCTTGAGTACGAGAGACGCCGCATGGTACAGTCATATACCAATTATTTACTCTATGGTATAGTTCCACTCGCAAAAGAAGATATTTTCATTGCCAGACTTTTCAGTGTCCCCTGGTGGTACGGCAGCTGCGAAGCATTCATGCGGTGTGGGTTGCATACTCATCAGGGACTCTATCAGAATTTACGTTATATGAATTTGCCCGCGGGGTGTAAACTTGAGTGTGACAAAAAATGTTTCATGTTCATCTGAACTGACGCAGTCAATTTATCATTTGAAATTCTACTAATTCATTTTAAATTCAAACAAAAAAAGTCAATTTATCATTTGTCGGAATCTGCCTCGCGAATTGTATCGTCTGTTGGCTGCTTCCAAACCTGACGGTTTCGTGGCATTCGCGGGTCGCGTTAAGGAGTGACACGAGTTTCGGAAACTTCCAGGCTCACCGCCTGCCAGGTATTTAGGTTACCACAGACTCGCGCGGAACATCTGTTACGCGGAATGTCCGCAGCGGAAATTTCGTTCAGCGTCGTGTTGGCTTATGAGGACGTTCAGACCTGCACGAAAGGCGAGCGGATTGACAGCGTTTTATTCACTGCGGATTTCCATTTGCGGTCGGATGCATTTTTTTCCGCTGCTGCTCCAGTTTCGCTGTGGAAACCAGAGCAAAGACTTGCCATATCTCGAATATTTTCAGCTCGCCAGTGAATCTGACGCCACAGAACGGTAAAAAATAATTCTAATCATATACAGTAATTTAATTAATTTTAAATAACATTAAACTTATATTTTGACATTTTGTGTTTTTAAAGTTTTGTACATTATACTAATAAAAAGTTTCAATATATTTATAATTATTTTGAATGAGTGCAATAACAAGTTGTTCTTTAGGCGAAATAGCTTCATGTTGGTAAGTGTCAGATTTTCTGTCTTCTGCGATCAGATTCTGTCCTTCCTCTTCCTTGTCCTATCCTCTCCTCTACACACACATTTACACTAACATGCACTACACTATCACATATTCCGGGAGACCGGTCGGGAGCTTAGAGCTTGTCCCGGCTGGGGCGGTGCCCCGCTGGTGGGAGTGTCCTGGTTAGGGGCAAACCCCACTAGCCGACGGTAGGTCGGCGCCGGATCTCGCCATCCAGCGAGGGAAGATCACCGCCATCTCCCGAGAAAAAAATGCACTACACTAACGGGACTAATGACTGAAGCAGTTGACGCGCCCGGAAACACGAAAAAATCAATCAATCTATTATGGACATCCAATGATTACGTATACCGGCGGTATACGCGGTGTATCGGATATATACTGATATTTACACAGTATATAGCTCCCCGGACATTTTCAAAATTTTCTCGAAAACGGCTCCAAATTTTTTCTTTAAATTTCTTGTAGAGTAAAATACACTTAGAAAGGTGGCATAGGTCAGAATATCACGGTTAACTCGGAATTTTCGAAAATTGCAAAAGTTTGGATTTAGGCGTCTTCCAAAAAATTTTTTTCCTTTAAAAAATTGTTGTATAAATATTTTTTAATTAGGTTTTTTTGGAAATTTTTTTTTATTTGCAATTTTTAAAAATATCAAAAACAAGATTTTCTCAAAAACGGCTCCAATTTTTTTCTTAAATTTATGGTAAGGTTGGTAAGGTTTATGGTATGGCAAGGCAAGGCCAAACGAACCTTATGTCGTGACATAAACGACATATTGCTGTATTCTTTTGTTTTTTGAAGATTTTCAAAAATGACATTTTTTTACTTGTCTCTCACGTCTATAAAACTTACATTAAAGGCGACTTCTTCACATTATTATATTTATGAGCACATGTGCTTTAAATAATGTCAAATAAAGATTCTCGAAAACTCACCAGTTTCCTGTGAAAAAGAGCTTAAATTTCTCATTTACAGTAAAGCTTAATCGCCATTTTCTTAGAGACGACTACGAAATTTTCAATGAAAACATCTATCTAGGACGAGTTTTTACTCTTTAATATTCTTGAAGTAATAATTCAGTTGTACTACTATGAAAGCAAAAAGTTGAGAAATTGTCAAAAAAATGTACTTTGGGCGACGATAGATGGCAGTTAGCCAGGGAATGAAGCACGACCTTAAAGCTAGACCTCACCAAGGAAATGAGAAAAATTTTAGGGTTTTGAATGGCAAAAACTCATTTTTTCCAAAAAACGTGACGTATCGGGTTCTGGCATGCAGCCATTGAATTGAAAATGGAAAAAATGCTTCCAAAACTCTAAACATAATTTGTACAACAACTGTACTTTGCTCATATTTTTTTCTCGCACTTACTTCGAAAGAAGAGAAAGTTATGTAATTGTGCGCCGGGAAAAAACGATTTTTCAGCAGAAATACTCTTCTTGCGGGTCCTGGTAACGAAAAAGTGGATAAATCATGTTGCCATTTATAGTAAATTCCACTAAAGCGTGGTGTAACCAGAATCCATGTTTTGTGGGTCCTTGATATTGAAAAATAGAGTGACGACAAAACATCTGTAGGTCTGTCAGTCCGTCCGTCCGTGGACAACGCAATAGCGTTTAAACCGTTCAGACGATTTTCTCCAAAATCGATATTCCCTGATCGGTCTAAAACAAACTCGAAGCTTTGGAAGTTTCAAGGAATATTATGATTTTTGAGGGTACTTTACATGAAACCTCAGAAACAGTTTCAAAATTTCCAAAAATGGCTCAAAATTTTTTGATTAAACTTTGTCCTCGGATAGCGTAAAGGACACTTAAGAGAGGAGTGTAGATTTCATGTTCGTTGAAATACTAGATTTTTCGAAAATTGCAAAAGTGCAATTTCACTTTCTCCCTACGGAGTAGAGAGAAAGTTATGTAATGCTGCGCGAAAAAACTGCGAATTTTCGTCAAAAAAAAAACAACAAACACTTATTACAGGGCTCTGGTATAAAAAAAATGGACAAATCCAGTTGCTAAATTTAGAAAAAAATATCCTCAAACACGTAGTGTAGCCAGAATTCATGACTTTTGGGTCATTCATTCCGAAAAGTCTAATGACAGCTAAACTTCTATCCGTCCGTCCGTCTATCTGTGAACGCCAGCGGCTAAACCGTTCAGCTGATTTTCTCCAAAATTGATTCCTCAATCGATCTGGCTGATGTCGCGGCCCCTTAAATTTGATATCGATATTTTAATTTTAGGGGGTACTTTACATGAAGCCCCCTGGAACATTTTTGTTAGGTAGTGTGAAGGACATTTAAGAGAACGGTACAGCTCTCATGTTCGTTGAAAATCCTTTTTTTTCTTTTTTTCTCGAAAACTGCAAAAGTTCAAATTTTTTTCGGCGTCTTCTTACTACTAGAGTATTATAGAGATTTTTTCCTTACCGAATCTGTTCCTTAAAGACAGGTCTTGAAATAAAGTTATATGCAATTATTTGAAAATACGGTAAATGGGAAGAGAAGGAAAAAAATATAGTGCTAGTCTCATTTTCGGCAAACTCTCTGTATTTTCGAAAATGGCAAAAAGTTAACATTTCAAAATTACAAAATTGAAGATAGAGATTTTTTCCTCCCACAACGTCTGATAAAAAAAAAGAAGAGTTCTTTTCAAAAAGCGCCATGTACAGTTTTTTTTAAAAAGTAGTTTTCGTGTAATTTTGGCTTGAAATTAATGCAATTTATAAAAATAAAATATCAAAAACTTTTTTCTTTTCAATTTTTCAATACATGGAAGATGGGATGCTTAAACGAATGGCACAAGTCTCATTTTCATTGAGCTCTTAATGTTCGAAAATTGCAAATTTAAAAACAAAGCCAGATATGATGATGTAGCACTAGATAAATATAATGATGTTGTAGCACTAGTTGAATTAGATACTTTCTATTTAAAATAATTAGAAATGTGAAATATAAAGAAATATTTTATTAATTGGATTGAATGACCCTGCAGGTAGTGTATTACATGACTACGCAAAAATGTTCATCAACTTTCCCATTTACATTATTAATTAACATAAAATGTGAGAAAATGACATTTCCTTGAAATAAATGCAAGTAACTGTTACCATTCCATAATTCTTATGAAATCAGTCCATATAGCATAGTAAGCTTAACCATGAAATTTCATTAAATATTCAAAATTTATTTCAACAAAAAGGGCTTCAAAATTTTCAGTAATTCTTTAAACATTAGAGTTTTCTGAAAATTTGGGATAATTGACATTGGGAAAGCAAGTTAAGAAACTTAATACTATTTTAATTAAGGTGAAGAATAGTTCCACTCTCTGGCCCTGACTGAGGGGTCTAAGTTTCCCACGAGGTGAAGGGGGACGCGAGAAGACGATGAACTATTGGGTTTGTTTAACAGATGGCCTTAAGACCTCGAAGGCCTGTGGGCAATGCACCTCGTTTCAGTATCCACCCTAACTGTTCTCCTTCCCGCCAAGGCTGCCACCAGGAAATTGCATGACGTCACTGATACTTGGACATGAGAATTCAACTTGTACAGCTTTTCATTGTTAGTTACAATCCAGTCAGTCAGAATACTATGAGTTGATTCAATTCAAATATTCTCTTTAAAGCCAGTGTAAAATGCCAAAAGTAGCACAATCAGCCTGTATAAAATTAGATATTATATTTTAGAATTTAAAGATGGTTTATCAACTGACAAAATTTTTTACTATAGTCATTTTTATCATATAAAATGCATATTTAACTCCGTATATTGATAAAAATAACTACATATATATTTACATATTTCATATATTTTTAGTCCATATAAATCCGTTCCCTGGTTATGAATGAACCATAACATTGAATTGGAACAACGTTTCACCAGGAGAGTGCAGAGAAAACAAGTGAGCTGAGGCAGTAAGACCCTTTATTTCAAACAAAAGTTCGCCTCCTCCATGCGTTAACAGAATTTATTTCTCCATCCTACAGAAATAATTTAAAATGGTTAATTTGAATATAAATTTTTATAATGTTTAGATGAACAAAATTGCAAGTTGCCCCAACTGTTCCCCCTTCTGATCATCTCTTCATTTCACACATTCAAAATAAACATCCGCCGCTCCAATGTTTTCAAACACGGTATGTACTTCTACAGTGTTTAAAGAATGCACACGGAAGTGTTTACACAAATGAAAATTCCCTGGATTTTCATTTCTTAATTACATTTTCTTTGGAGTTTCAAAAATATGAAAATGAGGGTAAATACTGTGGTGTTTGCCTCCTTTTTAAATAATTTAAAGGTCTTTAACTTGAGTGTATTTTGTTTTAATAACAATAACTTATCAAGTTAACTTTTAAATTTCACGTTATTGTTGACTACTCAGGAATACACTCACTAATGTCATTTCAATTTCCAACTTTAATTGATTTTTATTGTGAAACATTTTAATAATGTTCACAAATTTGTATATATTCATTAGAAAAGCAAAACTATGACATCCAATTAACATAAAATGATCTGAGAGGGCAAGAGGAGTGATAAATGAATCAATAGAATGAGAAAATACCAACAAATAAATTGTACTTGTCCTCAGTGTATGTATGTATGTGTATTGTGGATTAAGCTCATGAGACAACCTGACCATAACTATTTTTAAATAAAATTTAATAAAGTTAAATAAATAATTTTTTTTACATCTACATAATATTTATAAATCTCTCCAAATGAATTGTTTTGTTAAACGAAACTCCCTGAAAAAAGGGGTGGAATTAAACATTTTTGAACTAAGTATATTTGTTTTGTCAGCCTTTTATCACAGTCTAATAATAATTATTAGGCTGTGCTTTCATAATGAATATGCTTTCATATACAGACCGAGAAAGGTAGAAAATTATTGTTGTATTATTGGTAGCACTGAAAACATCTTTTGTTTATGACATGATACCCACTGGAGGTCGCTGGATCAAGTCAAAGAATTTACAAGATGACGTATTCGTTTCCGTCATGTTGTATACTCTATGATACGTATTGTGAAACCATCGATTCACTGTCAGGGCCGTCGTTGTATTGTGCGTTATATAATTTACTGTGTTGTTTTTGTGAATTAAAATGTCGTTCTTCGTTGGAAATCCTTTTGCTTCGCCCGTGGGGCAACGCATTGAGCAGGCAACAGATGTATCGTTGCCTTCAGAAAATTGGGCTCTCAATATGGAAATATGTGACATCATCAATTCTACGGAAGACGGCGCAAAAGATGCCATAAAAGCCATCAGGAAACGACTGCAGCAGAATGCAGGCAAAAATTACACCGTTGTCATGTATACATTGACAGTTCTTGAAACTTGTGTTAAGAACTGTGGCAGAAAGTTTCACGTCTTGGCATGCAACAAAGAATTCATTCAGGAGCTTGTAAAACTAATCGGTCCCAAGAACGATCCGCCTACTGCAGTTCAAGAGAAAGTGTTGAGTCTCATTCAGAGTTGGGCTGATGCCTTCCGGAATGATAGTGAGCTTGCAGGAGTTGTGCAAATGTACACCGATTTGAAGCAGAAGGGGATCGAGTTTCCTATGACAGACCTGGATTCATTGGCACCAATCCACACTCCTCAACGGAGCGTTCGCAGTGTCGAACCTCCAGTGAAAACACCTGTTTCACCGTCAATGGGAATACCTGTCACTGGACTTCGGACACCTAGCCCAGTCCATGCAGTACGTCCAGAGCCACGCAGCCCACAGCAAGCAACTGGAGCTGTGGCACTTTCTCCTGAACAGCTTGCAAAGTTGCAGAGTGAACTAGATGTTGTGCAAGGAAATATGCTAGTTTTGAGTGAAATGTTGAGTGAGTTGACACCTGGCAAAGAACATCCTAGTGACATGCAACTATTGCAAGAATTGCATGAAACTTGTCAAGCAATGAAACACCGATTAGTTGAATTAATTGGGAAGATAAATAATGACGAAATCACTGCTGAGTTATTACGAATTAATGATGAGCTAAACAATGTGTTTTTGAGGTACAGCAGATTTGAAAATAATAGGAGTCAACCTGTTCCAGCTGCTGTTGCTCCTGAAAGTATCGATCTCTTGTCTGGGAGTCCTGCTTTCCAAGAATTGTCTTTATTAGATACTAGTCCAACTCTTGAAGCAACCAAATTGCCACCGTTGACTGAGAAACCCTTAGCTGCTAAGAAAATTGATAAGGAAGATGAATTTGACATGTTCGCACAGTCTCGAAATACTGGTTATGATACATCAAAGAAAGATAGAAGCTTACTCCAAGATGCCCTGGAACCAGAACAGGTGAATGGTTCTGTAGGTGCAGTGGCACAAAATACCAGACAACCAGTCGCAGCACCACCAGTGCTGTCTGGTACAGAGAGAGAATTTGACGAGATGGCTGCATGGTTAGATGACAAACCTGGAGCTGTGCAGTCAGAAGGAACAGGTGGCATTACAGAAGAATCGCTGACAAGCGGTGAATTTGAACGATTCTTGGCTGAGAGAGCCGCCGCAGCAGAAGCTCTTCCAAATATCGATTCTTCAAGACCTGGGTCTACTGCCACAACAAGATCACATCATCCACGTCAGCTGAACAAAGAAGCTGACTCAGAAAGTTCTCTCTTTGCGTTGTGATTAGATGATTTGCGTTGATCTTTATTTTAGAATAGTGTTTATACATGAATCATGTAAAAAAGAAGCTATTGTTTGTACATATAATAAGCAAATTAAGTATTTGTGTGCTATTTGTCAAGGAAGACTGATCTTATCTTATGCTTGATACACTTATCCAATTAAATGTGAGTGAGGATACAGTGCTGATGAAGTACTGATGCAATTTTTTGAGCTCTTAAATGTCTGTTAAGAATTATAATTCTGATTCAGTTAATCACTTACACAGTTGAATAACATAAAGTGTGATGCTTAAGACTGACAACAGTTATTTTATACTTGTTTAAATGCAAAAGCTTCTATACATATTATATATATAAAAATATTATTCACATACACCGAGAAATAAGCTGTAGTTATTTGTTATTTAGTGTCTCAAGATTTGTGGCACATAATTAGGAAGATTTTTGTGAGATTTGATATGAATATTTCTTGAAGATTGGGAAAGATTGCTGATCAGCAATGAATAATACAGAGTGTAAGGTAAGTAGTGTCAGTGATCCAAAAATTAGTCTTAGATAAAAAAAAAAAATCTAAATGATGCGTCATGTGACTATGATTCATTGTTTAGAGAAGCTGATAAAAAACTGTCCCATTATCTGTCTACATGATTTAGAGAACCTCTTGAAATATTCCACTGTGTTTACAATCTTATTTTGATATGCTTCTTCAGATATGTGTTTCCATGCACTCTACAATGTTATTCCACTCAAGACTTTTTTCTACAATTGTATAAAAATGTGGATTTCTACATACTGCTATGCATGTGTGAAGTTAGACATTTCTTAAAAAATCTGAAAATTGTCACATTACTGTACAGAAAAGACCTTTTTCACTGTAGATAGGATACAACAGAAGTAAGATAGAAAAGCATATATTAACAGCATAAGAACTCTAATTTTATATTTATGCAGCTCTTCACAGTAACTGTTAACACATAATTAGTACGTAACTATAACACATAATATATTTTGATGAAACTTATGACAGAATTTTCACTTGTTGATACTCAATTACACAACTCATGACAAAACTCATAATTAATAACATATAATTATCAACCAATATTGTGAAACTCATTGATCAACTTATCTACTTCTTAAGAGTGATAGTAATGGGGGCTTCCGGACTGAACATTTTCCCACCACCTACAGATTTTTTTCCACCCAGTACCTACCCCCAGCAATGGTAGGGGCAAATGCCAGGACGTACTCAAGTCAGCTACAGAGGGTGTAAGGCTCTATTGCCCTCCCGACTATGTTAGGATACATAGAAACACTATGAAAAACAAAACAACCTGTATAATAAACAAATAAAATATAAATAGTATTGATTATGAAATCCAGTTAGCGATACTTTTTGCTTTTTCATTAAAATAGGCCCCCCCAAAACCTTTCCAATGATCTTAACAACTCCCTCAGATGTACACCAACTGTAATTATTTTTTAATATGTCTGGAGTTTTTGGGGTCATAAATTAGATACTGCAGCTTTTGCAGTTTTGGGCAAGTGTCAGTATCACTATTATCTCTTTTGAATTCAGTAATTATAGCCACAATGTACAGAATAGGAACTCATATGGGTCAATAGTGCTTCCCTACCTTATGTCATGACACCTGGAGCAGAGGTATAAAAAATCATTATTTGTAATAAAAGCATTTTTATATGATTGTAGAAAAAAATGTATATATTTCGTGGGCAAAGTGAGTGTGTGATCTCAGTTGCTTTTCTTCCCTTAACCTTGTGGTCTCAGGGGAAAAGAAAAGGACAACAACAACACACCTGAATCTGAATCATGCAAATAACACACTTATTTTTTGACTCACTTAACATAAAAATAACTATTTTGCAAGGGACATAAAGTGAAAAATGCTTTCACTGTTCGCCCTCACTGTTTGTTCTCATTGTCCATCCACACTACCTCTTGTCAACCTCTCTTGGTTCTTACCAAACATTACTCGTTACCTTCACTGATTCTGTGGCTTTTCTATGACTCCTTATATTTGTCATCTCTGTCAATGAAAATGGACATGTTTTTGATAAAACTGAAGCCTAAAGATAAAAATAATGATTCATGGAAGTATTTTCAATATTTTTACAGGGGACTTAACAGTGTGGGGAAAGGTTTGGGGAATTTCAGAAGGTCAGATTTGTTGACACCCTGAATAGAGAATTGCCGTAAAACCTTCACAAAAGATCTTGAAATTGTGATGATTTTATGTTATTTAAGTGGTTTCTGATGTGAATATTGTTAAACACCTTAGTTTGAGCTGTTTCACGAGTAAATTATAGCACCCTCCTTTTTGCTGATATTACCTATTTATCTTATTAGGTCTTTGCACTTTACTATCTGGTACATTCTACATATACTTCACCTACAGTTGTCGTTAGGTTCAGGAAAAGTAAGTGGCCTACAGATTGTATGATGGAAGCCTTACATAGCAGTTCTAACAAAAATAGTCATTGTTCACTGTTGATTTATTAAAGCTTCCATTGAGTAGAAGTCTTCTTGGAGAGCTCTTTTATTGTTTCCTCATTGCTAGGCGATGGTGGTACTATAGCTGTTTGGATGTCCTCCAAAAGAAAGTTCTATTGGCCCAGCTCTTTTGACAATCTGGCTCTGGTGTTCTTGGAGTTTTCATCAGGAATGAAGATTTGATCTTTTTGAGTTCTCCATTTTTGAGCTGAGAGGAACTACTATATTATGGTTCTATACCATATGTTCGTGCTGACATTGCTTTAATTGTAAATAGTAGTTGCTGGCAATGTTAGCGGAGTTGCTTAATTACGTTCCTTGTAAGTCAGGAGGTTAAACAACTCGAGAAACTGCAGGTTCCAGGATGGATGGCCATCTGAGAATCCCAGGGCTGTAATGATGCCAAGGCCCTGGTCGAAGGGATAAAAGGCATTGACTTAAGATGATTGTCTAGATTGATAGAGAATTACTTCGTGTTCGATGCTAGTATGTGATTACAGAACATTGTTATAAAAAACGTAAGAGAAAAACAAACAAACAAACCTTCATAACTTTGCTAAATGATATTAGATTGAGATTTATTTTGTTACTTCCTTTTTTTGCAGCATTAATTTTTCTCTCCACGAAGTATTCTAAAATTTGATCCTGTAATCTGGATTGTTATACCTAGGTATCTGAAACTCTTGTATCTTTACTTCTTTTCCTGTGCAATGACCACACCATCTTTGTAAATGCAGACTTTTACATTCACATATTTCTTAATTGCCTCTATTATGTCATGTAATCGTGTTGAATGAAATTGAGTGCAAAAGGATCTTGCAGAACACCCATAAATGCTGTTAGTTTAGAATGTCCCATTAATTTGTTTATTTCTGTTGATTCTCTAGATAGAAGAATTTGGAATAATCCACCAAATATTACGTACAGATTTTCTTTTGGTTTTTCCTATGCTGATCGTATGTGTTTGAGCAACTTTTCTGCAGCTGGTGTTGTGGATCACTCTGCCCTGAAACTGAATTGTTCTTTTGATTGGTGTTGTTCTTATGAATCAGATTAGAAATGCCCGTAAAGTGGGGGTAACAATTGTGTATTTATGTCAGTTAAAGAGATTTAATTAACTAAAAATTGAGAAAAAATTCAGCTAGCTGAACAGTGCTCATTTCCAATAGACTAAATTCATAAATTTGAAAATTCAAGATAGAAGCATTGTTGCAACATGTCCTTTGCAGAACAAGTACAATACTGTTTTAAATCTAGTACAATGGTGATGGATTCAAAAAGGAGGAATTAATGTAGGCCTCAGTATGTTTGTTTTTTAACTTTTTATTTTCTTATTATTAAATTCCCCAAAAAACCTTGTGATTAATTAGTAATATATTTACTTTTGTCTTGAGTTTTGGTTATTACTAGTTTTTGTGGTGTTGCTAATATTTTTCAGCTGTGTGGTAATGTGCTTTATTGATGAAAATAGTTTGCAGAAAGCTAAATATTAGATTAGTTTCATTAAGAAAGCTTTTGTCACAGTTTTCTGTTGAATGTTTAGATGCACGTCACATACATGTTAAGTAGATAGTTAACACGTCTTTAGGAATCTGTTAATGTGCAAGATTGGCACTTGCCATAGTGAATTTGTGAAATAACAGAACTATTTTCATCAGATTGAATTAAATAACTGTTTGTTGTATGAGTTACTGCCTTTATAACTTTTAATGTTGAATGTTTTGCCTTTGCAATGCTTTGTAGCAGCATAACAGCTGTGGTCCTCGTGTGTCTTTGTGATATTACACCTGGAGTGTCTTGTGATGTAATCCTAGTGAAGGATTGTTGCTAAGAGAAATGGAGATTACAGGTGTGTCAGTAGTTAAATACTTGATACGTTATATCTGTACATGCTTAATTTTTTTTGTACATAGTCTTACATAATATTTAATTTTATGAGTAATTAACTGATATTGCACGTAGGTGGTAATGTCTTAGTAATGCAAATAAGTGAATGTTCTAATCTTTCATGCTTCACAAATTTCATGCTAGTTTTGTCGGACAAAACTCAACAAAATAGTTTTCTAACTAATATTCACTCATAAAATTTTACCAAAAAAATATTTACTATATAATATTAGGTTATTCATTACATTCCTTACAAAATGAAAGATATGAATTGATATTCTGGCGAGTTCTAAATTCCTAATACACAAGACAAAACAATGACTAACAAGCACTATGAGTTAATAAAATTAAATCTAATTTTCACAGATAAGCATCTTCAATATGCATGATTGATAAAAAAGAGAAATTGCAATGTATAAAAAAATATAGGTATATATGAACTTTGATATTTGAAAATATGCTATAATTGAAATGATTTGAAATAACTTAGATGACTTTTGAGAACTTTTTTTCTTCTTTATTAATTAGTAAAGTTAATGTGTGTACATTTAACCCTAGAAATTCCTAGCCTTAATGTTTTGATTTAGAATATTTTTATTGTTGTCAACGTTATCATAATGGTATTGTGGCCCGTCATAGAGGAGGGTGGATTTTTTTGACTGCACATTTTTTACTTTGCAGTTATTTAAACTTTTAAAGCTATATGAACTTGATTATGAGCATTTTAATTAAAATAGAGCAGTTTTTATTGAGTATATAATTGCGTATTTTAGGATTTTAATGTTACATGACCATAATCATGAAAAACATAAAATGATAAAGTAACATTTTTGTCTTTAATAAGCAAGTAAAATTGTGAAGGGAATGCTATGTTGAGATGGGAGAAGGGAAAATTGTGTAGGGAATGCTATGTTGGGATGGAATAATTAGGATGTTTTAAAAACACCGTATATTTTTTAAATAATGGTGCAAATGTCACAGACTGGGTTGTCAAGATACTGAGGTTATTGATTTCTACAAGTGTCTAATGTAAATATGGCATTTGAGAGCTGGACCTTCATTACCGAATAAAAGAAAATAGAGGCTTTTGAATAGTGGTGTTGGAGGAAATTATTGGACACCCAGAAAAACTAATTTATGTGTACTGGAAAACGTGAAGCCGGGTTGCTCATTGACAAGCAAAGGAGAATGGACTCGGAGGAGGATATGATGTTAGGAATAATGGATGAGACTATCAGACAGAAAAAAGGAGAATCGGGTGGAAAAAATCAAAAAGTAACTAACTTGACATAGACAGAACCAACATAAAAGGCACAAGACAGAAATGGCTGGAGAATGTTAATAAAGGAGGCAACAACAAAAATAGAGATATTTGAAGGAGTAGGCTGACAATTACTGTTGAATACCTATCATTATAGATTGAACACAATCTACAGTCAGCTCCGGTTATAGTGAACTGAAGTTACTGGTCCCATTTCACGTACATTACCAATAAACATAAGAAGATTTGCTTATAGTGAACCTGAGCATTGGCTATAGTGAACGTAGGAAATACATCTGGAAAAGAATATTTTGCCTCAGTGCCACAAATTTCTCTCCAAGTATGGAGAGAAGATGAACTCTGAAGAAAGAACTAAGGAAATTATAAATGAAAAATGTACGAAGCAAACTTGTAGAGAAATTCTATTTAATTTTGACCTCATCACCTGCAGTGAACCTCTGATGTAGTGAATCAAAAGTGTTAGTCCCCAGAAGTTAACTCTAATTAGAGTCGACCACATACTAATACTTTTACTAACGTGAAGGACATTCTTTTGGGAATTCAGCTATATGCACGCTGATGGATTGTAAAAAATTTCCTCCTCTTGAAAACAATTTGTGGCTACAACAAGAGGGATTTTCTCTCAATAAACTGAAGTTGGAGGTGGTTGACAGCTGTAGCAATCAAGAAGACTAAAATCAGGTTTAGTCCGAGCAATCAATGTGAATCTTAGAAATATAATCTCTTCTAAAATTTGCTGTCTGGTTCAGAGAATTCCTTAGAGTATGTTTTATTGTTTAAATAAGTGAATATCAGTCATGATGCTCACATATTTCCTAATTTTTAGGTCATAGAAAGCTGCTTCCTAGTTAGGATTTGTAAAATTCATTTCCCTGTTACTTATGTGGATTCTGTTTGGGGTCTGGTTTGACACCACACATTTTACACCTAGTTTACAAGTATTTTTTGTATAGATGTTATTTTGAATTATTAATTGAGAAAATAATGCTATTAATTTACTTTATTTACACCATCGTACTATATAACAGAGAATAATAATATTTCATGAAAAATATTGTGGCATATCCTCACAACTCTATATATACTATATCTTACTAGCAGACAATGTTTGAAAAAGTGCTACCAACTTGTCAGATTATCATTCAGAAACCGCAACATGATATTATTAAACAGAAATGAATATATTTTTAGAATTTTTCTTGTAATTTAGAAGTATAATACAGATTCTGTTTAGGGGCGTTTCTGACCCCTAGGGAATGAAAAAAAATTGAACATTTTACAACACTGTAAAACTGGATGTAAACAGCATATCTAAAAGGAGACATGCATGTGAATTTTCAGTGTTGCAGAACATTATTTTCACCCTCACAAACTACCCCAAACAGGGCCTAAGAGTTAGAAAGAAAGAAAAGAAAAAAAAAAATCCAGTCTTTACTATCAGCTTCTTTTTTCTTTTCTGCCATTAGTCTCGACCAATTCCTTTTTCATATTTTGAATATTATTATTATTGGTTATTTTATAGCTGCATGTACCTTATCCTTGTACTACTATATCCATTTTATATTGTAATGTAGTATAATAATATTGTTTAACAAGTTCATCAGGTTATATTTGTTGGAATGGTTGTTGCAGGATGATTATTGTGGATAATTGATTTTATGAACATGTAGAATGTTCACAAAAATTCATACCAGATCCTGACATTTCGCTACTTGCAGTTACAAAAGTGGTACAAATTTTTTTTATAGAATTTGAAATAATCTTCTGCATGATTACCTATTTAATGGATTAAATATGATCTTAAACTTCTGAGGTTGGTAATTAAGAACTAATCTCCTCTTCTTTTCATTTATAAATTCTATTTATTCACTTTCTGATGTCAGAATGTCATAATTCTCACTAACCCTAGAGTGGGTAGGCCTTTTTCATGAATGTTACTGGCATGCAGTGAATTCCATACAGCGCTCTGTTATTTGGAATTTTGGCAACTCGGAGATATCACTAGCAAGTAAGAAGATAGCGGCTTCATTTTTCTCCCTTTAAATATTTTATTACATTATGTGCATATTTTTAATGTACAAAGTTAGAAAATACATTACACATTCTGTGGTCCCTCCTTTTTTCTCCCCCAATGTATATAATGTACTAATTTTGCAACCAGTTTTCTTCTCTCTAAATATTTTTCTGACCAAAAACTGAATAGGTTTTAAAAACATTTTGATTAGACTTTCAATATGCAATTATAAACAATTACAAAATGTAGTTGCCATGAAAGATTTATATGACTCGGTGCATGCTGTATTTCTTTCCCTGTATTACAGTCTTCAGAGAATGAAGATTGACAAACTAAACTCCTATATTTTTTAATTTTATCCAAGCAAAAGAGTGGAAATGAAACGATTTTAATAGCAAGATTGATTGTTTTACAGTGTCTTGACTCTTCGAGAAATGAGAGCAAAAGTGCAAGCTGGCAAACAGCACACCCACTCTAGGGTTAATAAAGACTGAAAACAAGCTATTAATTGCATGAAATTTGAAGTTTTGTTGTTGGGTCATTGGTAGAATTTGAAGTAAATGTTGGCATAGCATTTGTATTAATGTAGACACACTTGTGTTTTCCCACCTACTCTCCAAGAGACTTGTGTCCCCGGATCAAATTAACTGGCAGCAATCACAAATAAATAATTTATTTGCTGGCAAATTCAATACAATCAATTGTGTATTTGATTATATCCTTTCAACAGATTTAAGCAGCAAAAGTACTTTCATCAACTATTTGATTGTCTGATTATTTTATATTTAGTTATTCTTTAGTGTAAAAAATTTTTATGGTATGTGTTTGTTGATAAGCAAGCAGAGGTGATACAGATATATTATTACCTCTTTGTAACAAACACACATCGTATGGAGGGCTAAGGAGATTTTTGTTATCAATATGTCATGTATGTCAACAGTAAAGATTTTCTTTGGGTTGGGCCAGACTTTTTCTTATAAATAGAGATTCAAAATTTATTAAATAAATTTAGTGCCATTAAAATTGCTTTTTGTTTTATTCATAAAAATGTATGAAATTATTTTTCTTTGAGTTTAGCTAAGACTATTTGATTTCAAAAAGCAAAATACTAATGGTTGTGTTTAGTTTTCTTTTTTGGTTTTATTTAAAAATTATTTGGAAAAATTATAACTTACATTTTGAATCAATGTTTTAAGTAGATTATAAACAATAGAATGCATGCTCATTCTGTTGTATGTCACGGTTTGCTAATTTTGGTGTTTGAGACACAACGTAAAATATTTATTCAATGAACTGGCTTCGTTGGTGGATAGTGGTTAGCATTTCAGACTGTGCATGGTATACTGTGCCTTAGATCTTATTGGAGCCGTGGATTTTTAAGGGGGGTCCTTTGTATCCTTTCCCCCAGAGGGAAGTAAAGCCAGCTGTCCTATGTTGTAGATTTACTGCTTGTTGAAGATCCTCAAGCCTAAAAGAAGCCTCTGAGCTAAATTATATTCGCTTGTTTTGTTACCTGAGTGATACCTTCTTTTCGTGCTAAGATTGCAAAAGGAGTGTAGTGAAATGTGGATGATCAGACGGAAGAGTAGACCTAATACCCTGAGCCTCACTGCATAATAAATACATCATTGAATTGAATAAAATGTTAAAATAAGTCTCTGAAGAAAAAGAAAAGTCAGTATGATGCGTAGTTTTATTCCAGCATGTCACTTTAGATTTCTTGTCAATTGCATTATTTAATCCCTTCATTTTGTTCTGTAGATAAGTATTGGAAATGTTTTGTTTTTACATGTGGCATTTGCACATTTGGGCATTCAAACCTGATTGGTACTTGTACTCTGATGGAAGCCCAATATTGGGTTGTGAAAGTCTTTTTCATACAAAAATAATTTACCAAAAAACATCAAAAACCATGTGGGACTTAAAGGGAAAGGTGATATGTTGCTATATTTGCCGTCAAGAAGCGAAGCCAGGAACCCCATCAGCATTTGCCCAGTGGATGAAGGGAGACTGATTGTATTCTGTTTTTGTTCCTGTGTCATGGAGAATTCTTAAATAACCCTTTTTCTTCCCTTCGAGTGTGTCAAGATTGTGAAGAAACACATAAAAAGACAAAAAAAAAAAAATCTTTTCATGCTTACTTAAATCTTTAGTGGCTAAAACTTATGCTAAACTTAAACTTGTTTTGTTTCCGAATTGCATGAATCAGAGTGTAGGTGTGTCGGTGCATGGTTGGCATTAGTGATGAACCTTCCTAAGTGCATGTGCTTCTTATTATGCATTAACCTACTGCTTTCTTGGCTAATTGGATTTTGTAAAGTTAAGCTGAACAACCTGCACAAATCTATCCTATTATCTTAACCACTGAAGGTTGACCAGGGAGTCTCATATAATTGGTTTGCTCTAGATAAAATTCTCAAAGCTCTAGTGGATTTGAAGTCCATCTTTTAGACATTGGAATGTATTTGTGAACATTAAATCACATATTTATTTTGGGAAATTATTGGACCTACATAAAGTTTTCTTTGATTAAGGAGATGTCTACGAATTATCAGAATAAATTTTAATTATATCTAATAAATATGAATGAGAATATCAATTTTATGACAGATAAATAAAAATTTGGAATACATTTGTTTGTTTTTTTGTCCAAGAAGCAAATGCATATAAGTTGATGAGAATCCTAACTAGTGAAAGTGGAAACTAAGGCCGTAGAGTTCACTTTTTTCCTAAATTGATTAATGAATGATGAATAATTATGTTTGTTTCAGATGTCTGCACGCACATACACAAACCTATTTTCTTCTGGTGAAGTGGTGGATCAGGAACTGTAAGGCCCGCAGTTAAAGTCTGAGCTGCAGTAGCCTTTTGTTTGTGATGTCTTGAACAGTGAGTTTCCTGAGCAAGAAAAGAGTTTTGAAATTGAATACTTCAGACACCATAGGAATGTCAAAATATCTATTTCCAGCTTGTTATGTGTAAATAACCTGAGTTTGGGAGTCTTTTTTGGTAGTTTTATGTTGGTAGAGAGATAGATAGAACTAGACACAATACTTCATATCTGAAATGCACTGCATTTGGATTAGATGGGCTAAAAATAAATGTGGCCTCGGTTTGATAGTATCATGGTCTTGAGTTCATAACATGAATTTGCAATGAACATACATATGTGTAAATATATTGTAGTATTTACTTAATATAAAATGAAGTAGTTGTCCAAATATTGTTTTTTTGTTGTTTTTTTTTTTTTGTCTTTAATTTTTTTTGTTTTTGAATAATTATTTCACAATGAGTCATTTAGTGAAGTAGAAAGGGGGGTTAAAAACAATATGAATAAATGCATATAAATAAACATGCACATTTGAAAACATTTTTTTTTTTTTCTGAACTTGGTTATCAGGGTACTTGGATTAAGTGACTGTACATTTGAAAAAAGAATTATAATAGTGAGTACTCTTTTCAGACAAAATGTTTCAAAAGAATTATAATTGTAACAGAACCTAAAACTAATAAGATTGAGAAGACAGTCAGGATTTAGTTTTTTAACTCTTTTGCATTGGAAAAGTGATGGCAGAATATTACAGGAGAACACATGGTTTTATTTCATTTAGGTTTGGGATGTACCACCACCCACATGGTTTGTACCATTACCTGAAAATTTCTCAAGCCCAACTGAAAAAGAAAGGAGGAAAAACAAAACAAATAACATGAAAATCTTTATGAAAAATGTGGTATGGATTCCTGACTTGCTTATCAGCTAACATGCCTGTTGGTTTGCTTGTTCTCCAATTCATGCCTCGTGTAGGTTCAGTTGTAAAGAAAGACCTATTATCTCATTTTGCTCAGACAGAAATGCTGTTGGCAGATAACCTCAATGCTCCCACTTCTGCTACTAGTATTGTTATCACTTGGTGTTGAAAGTAGTAATCAATAAGCTTTTATTTTGTGAAAGAACATATGACTTGAATTAGTATATCACATGTAATTTTATAATTGATTTAATGAGACACGTAAATAGGAAAGATCTCCAAACCACTAAGGTTGTGATGAACTCTGATAAATTTCGTTGTGTAATTATTAGTTTATTATGTAGTATAATTAACTTGGTTGTATATTAATAATTCCCATCCCTTAGATTTTATTTGTATGCTCGAGTGTAATCAGATGGTGAAATGTTTTATTACAAGTATTTTTGCCCAGGATGTGGCTCGTGTGAATACATCACACTTCCCACTCCATAGTTAGCAGAGCCATATGATTTAAGTAGAATTAATCTCCAAGAAAGTAATTACGGGTGGTACTGAAGTTGTGGAACAGTAACAGATTTGCTTTTTCTGGGAGCCCCCAAGCATTACATGTATTTAAAGTGAAAACTATCGTTTTTTGTGTTTGTTTTTTAATTGAAATTACCTTATTTATTTCCAAATAATATTACTACAGATAAAAGGGTAACTAAGCAAATTAATTACCCTATTGATCAAACACAAAATAAGAAAAAAATAATAAATGTTTCTACAAGTTAAACTAAATCTAATGCCAATTATTTACAAACTAATGCCAATTATTTACAAAATCAACTTAAACTCCATTTATTACTCTTGTTCAGTTGTTTCAATGTCCTTTAATTTGATTTAATTCATCTTCTCATGATGAATATTGTTATCAACGTTCGTTATGTTGAGTGCTTTTACAACAAAATGACTATTGTGAATGTTCTCTGTTTTGAACACCAATAAAACAAAGAGTTGTGAGCAATGCCTTTCACAAACGTAACATTTTCCAAACAATCTTTCAATCTTTACTGGGTTTACCAATATCAATTCTATTGATGTCAAATCTGGGAATGTGTCCAAACCATTGATAGTAAAATGGTCATATCTATATTTCACCAATATGGAACATATAACAGTGAAAAAGTCAAGAGAGTTAAAACATGCAGTAGTACTGTCATGAAATAAAAAACAAATTCATTTGCTTGTGTACAATCCGTAATGAAGTATGTCAAATGTATTGAGAATCTGAAACTAGCTAAGAGCTAACAAAAGTTTAAGAAATGACTGACAGATTTTTTTATTGAACAGAGAACAACACAATGACTTGAAATTCTTTCTAAAACTAATTATTAGTGAAGAAATCGATGGCACATGCATGATGGTTTTATATATATATTTTAATACCTCGTTTCTTGAGTGGGTTTGATAACGATCAATACTTTCAAAAAGTGATTCAATACTTTTTCGATACTTTCAATTTTTTTCAGTTTTCCCCCTCTTTTGCAGAATAATTTCCTTCTTTTCATTCCTTTTCCTTCTTTTTCTTTTGCCAACAATGATGATGTATATCTCTGTTCTTATTCACTTCTTAAACATTCCACAAGAGATGTTGGATCAGATGACTCTTGGGTGCCATGGCCTTGCTTTATCACTTTCACACTTATCAAAGAAATGTCGGTACTCAAATATTACTCCAACTTCTGTTTTTTATGAAATACTTTTTTGTACAACTGGACTCAAACAGAAAGAAACAGAATGGTCCCAGAATGAGTTTATTTTTATATTTTTAAATAAGTATACATATATATCAAATATCAAAGTGTGATCAGATTAAATTTGCCTTATTTACTAATAAGCAATTCTCGAATTCTCTTTCCCTGGCATAAATGGCTCAGGGAATCAATTGATGTCACTGCTGTGCCTCTGACTGGGAGGTCCTATGGTTCATCTTCCATTATGGGCAGAATTTTCGACATTAGCTACATAGCAAGGTTGAATTCAGCCACTGGAGGAGAATTCTAATGGCCAACTGCTCTCATCAGTAGTTTTCTGTAGTTCCTCCAATCAACTCCACTCTAATGCCTGTGCAGTACTCTCACAAATAGGTCACAGACAGCATGTGATCTTTCCTTCCTCTTCCGTGTCCTATCCTCACCCCTTACACACACACTAACATGCACTACACTACCATACTCTTAGCTTGAGCTTAGAGCTTGTTGTGGCTGGGGCAGTCCCCTCTAATGGGAGATTCCTGGTTGGGGGAAAACCCCACAAGCCGTTGGTTTGGTCAACCCCGGATCTCAGCCATCTAGTGGAGGAAGATGTCTGCCAGCTCCCTTGGTATAACATGCATTACACTTGTAGGACTAACCTTCGGTTCGACCTTAGCAGTTAATATGCCCGGAATCACTAATTAATCAATTGAATTATCTTTCAGATATGCATGGCAGGAAAAACTTGGTTTACCAGTACCAGGGAGAGAAACTACTGTTGCTAACTGCTGTGGATCAATAGGGCAGAATGCGGAATGCTTCTAAGTCATCAAGACTGAATGTGATGAATTAGGGACGGATTTTAATGAAATGTCTTTCTTTTTCTTTTTTTTTTTTTTCCCCCACTTTCAAACAATGCCTTTAAGTATAGAAATTAATTTTATGTGATGACAAATGACCCGTTTTTATGTGACAGGTTTTGTCGATTTCAATTAATAAGTCATTTTTGACTGTTTTCCGTCATTTTGAAAGCATTTTTTGCCAATTTAATTGATTTTTATACAATTTTATTGGTACTTGCTTCAAATGATATTTACGAAATGCAACAAATGTTCTCCACAGAATTCCCTAGTAGCCTATTTGATTTTTATGTTCGGAAATTATAATCTCAGCCATGATAAGTATGTAATCTTAAGGTTCCTATGATGCTTCTCAACACAATTATCAGTTTGGCCAATTTCAGGATAACTAAAGACTGAGATTTCCTGGTAAAGAACAGTTCAAACCAAAAGTTTGCAAGCTTTAGTTTACTTCAACGAAGGAAGACGCCTCAATTACATTGATAACATGTCCAACAGCTTGAGTTGTTCTTCTGAACTGGCTTTGATAAAATATTTTATGACATTTTTCTTTGCTTGTAGGGCATGTTTAAAACATTTTAAGAGCATTTTATTGATCATTTTTGGCAATGTTGTAGGTCATTAAAATCCACCTCCTAGTGATGAAATATACATGTGTAGCTTTTGCGCACCCTAAAATACAATCAAGACTTTCCTCTACAACTAACCAATGTAGAAGCCAATATTAATAATTAAATTAAACAATCGCATTTATCTTTATGATAAACTTCATACACATACTGTTTTCATGTGTATTGAAATATGATATTTTAGTATTGCATTGGCTCTTTGTACTTGTACTTTGTACAACATAAAAACTTCTACCAGTGGTTCATGGTGCTTCAATAAGAGAATAAAGGTATTCGTGAATCTTCCTAATTGCAATGGCATTTAATTTTTTGCAATTGCATTTAATTGCAGTTTAATCTTAGATTCGTGGTTGTTTTCATGTCTACATATGTTGGTATTCAGTGAAAACTGAATCCAAGGGATTCAGAGATGTCTGAAACATAATGCTTTCACAAATCTCCAATTTTTGATACTCTATGTGGAGTCGCCTAAGCTTAGTGAAAGATTCGTAAACTGAATAAAAAGAATAAAAGAACTATAGATTGTATGTAAATTGTACCCACATTAACAGACTGCACCTCTCCTCAACCACTGACGAGCCCCTTAATAGCTTTTCCCCTTTTAAGAGCCAATCTTCAGGAAAATTGAAAGAATACAGTAAATTGAGTTTTCAGTTGATGAAAATTGGTAACTTGTAATAGCTTACATTCCTGAAAGATTACCGATGCTGGGAGTCAGGGTTATTGACTTGCCCTGTAACATGCATTCACAAATGACATATTTAATCTACACAAGAAAATTTAGATTCATTATCAGGAATAGTAAAACTGAAAATGATTTAAATGTTTATTTTTAATCAAGAGAAGGATGATATAAAATGTCTTTAAAAAGATAGAATATATGCTTGTAAAATTTCAAAATATTTACATGTATTAAAAGCCTTTAAATATATGTTAATTAGAATAAAGTATGGTATATCCTAACAAGTGATGTCTAAAAATAATAGACCCTTTTCTGGAAAGGGGCTGCCACCATCCTCTAAAATACCCCATTTTGTCATGGAACCAACAGTGGTTTCAGTTAATGCAGGTTTCACTGGATATGTTTGTTCACTAGTGATGAAAGATGAAGAGAGAGACTGAAAATTGTGTAAGCTTACTTGGTATTTTGAATTAGGTATCAAATATTCTAGTCATAGAACAAAGCAAGTTGTGGTTCCCAAAGAATGTAGATCAGTAATCATTCTAACAGGAAAGGTGTAAGATTTCTTAGGGCTCAGATATTACAGGTTCCAAGTATAATTTTGTGAATACTGAATATTCATAAAGCTATATATTTACGCAAGTTATACCTGAATTAAGAGTGTTGTTGCAGTATTTTATTTTATTTCCAAAAACAACTGAGAGTGATGCCAATACAATTTATAAAGTATGGAGGATTGTGATTTTATATAAATATAAGCCACCCCCAGAAGGCAGTGATATGTTTTCGAAAATTTAGCTTTTACTAATTTTCTATAATAACTCACAAATGTCATTCAATATTATCAATCATTAACATTAATAATATTAACTGTAAGACAACATACTTTATAAAACTAGCATACATATGAAATTCTTTAGAAGAAAACATGAAGTTAGCTGGATACTTGTGGCCTCTCCCCCACCTGAAAAAATCATGCATGCGCATGTGTATATAATCTCCTGCTCTCGGAGAGTAAAATCTGTCTGTAAGACAGAAACTTGCCTTAATCAGACAAATTTCTCAGGACTATGAAGTTAAGCTCTTTTTTACTGTAAAACAGTGAAAACAGAACCTGTCCAATAAGGAAATGGTTTTCTTTCTTATAACTGCAGGGGAACCCTTTATAAAATGGTATTCCTGGGAATATATTGCATTTGGCAGAGTGGCTGTGGTGAGATATGCTCTTAACAGATAGTATCTACATCTCGGTTTCTAGTTGTTTATCTCTGTAACGTGCTATTTTGTTGTGGCTGCAGCACAGCTTAGGAAAGAGGGGTACGAACTGCGTAACACTCTTCTAAACACAATGAACAGCACTGTATACAAAGCTTTGGTTTTGCGCTCCACTTGACGAGACATGTTGCTCAATATCTTACCTAAGGGTGCTGTGTCACCTGTTGTGCCCACTCCCAGAAGACCAGAAAGCAAAGATAACGCTGACATGGCGTGCGTTGCACCCCTGATGTAGTCTGTGCTTTGGAGTACATGCGAACTGCTGACATAGGGAAATTTTCACTTTAGACTGTCTGAGCATGGGAAGGTCTCCAAATACGACTCTTGTAGTGCACATTCCTGTGCCGCCTGGAGAAAATTAACCCTTGGCCAGAGATATGTTAATTATTACCATACAAAGATCCTGTAAATGGAAAAATTCCCTCTGTGCATTCATATTCTGAAACCCTGCAATTTGTTCTACTGGTGCAAAAGTGTACACTTGATGCTAATAATCTTGAACTATTACAGAGTTTTGCAATGTCTGCATAACTGAAAATGTGTTTGTCAGTGGAAAAATTATGAAACAGAAAATTTAGGATAAATGTTGGAAACAATAACATTGTAGTATACAAATTCTGATGTTTGTTCATTTTATAATCAGAAACTAAGAATATTTCATAATTAATATTTAATTATTGGTGTTCTTCTTTGAAAATGCATTAATAAATGCATATTTTAATCAAAATAAAGATGTGCAAGTCTTTTTATGTCAGACTCAAACACAAAAGCTATTTGTATTAAAGAATTAATAATTGTATTGTGCTTTGTTTGTTGTTCAAAAGTACAGATATTTGCTGTAAGAATATCAAGAGACATGTTCATAATATATAAATTCTGGAAATAGATTTAACACTTCCAAGTTTACAATGAATGTTGTTAAATAAAGGATTTCTTTTGATATGCTGACACAATTTACAGAATGCTTGTGACACACCGTCTGTGATTTTGATGAATATATGATATGATGTGTGACTTTTATGTGATAAATGCAAGGAAAGTTCGACACAATGTGCTGTATTGAGATTACTGGAAATTAAGGAAAAGCATAAGTGTTCAATGTACAAGATGTCTTATAATCTACCCCACAGAGAGAAACCTCACTATATTGAATCTGAAAGAAGAAAAAGTTTCACGTTATCAAATAGTCAAGTTGCCGAATTCCAAAATACTTCACTAGCACACAAAGGGTAAAGAAGAAAATTTGATATATGGAGGTTCTATGTAATATCTCAGAGAATGAAAACTAGCGTGGTCTTTAACAAGTTCAAAATAGGGAATTAACACCATCCATCAAGAAATGGAATTTTTCCCCTCTTTTCTTTTTCACTGAAGAATTTTTTTTCTCTGCTACAAATAATGATAAATAATATTCTGGCAGAATTACAACTTACAAAACCATCTATTTCTTAAAATCATTACATCAAAATTATTGCTTGTAATATACCTTGTTGCACGTACAGTTTGTTGCTAATAATTGGAGAAGGACATCAAAATTAATTGCATTCTGATGTTTTCATTCCTTCATTCTTTTGTAAAGACAGAGATAGCTATGCAGTGGTTTCAGCAACGATAATCTTTTATCCAGTTGTCTGTAACCATTATCAATTACAGAAAACGAGAGAAAGATAAAATAGAGAAACCCTTTATTGGCTTCTCAAATCTCACTAGAGGTTATTATCGAGATGATGGAACAGTTAAGATTCTAAATAACATGACATAATTCACACATCACCTGAAAGAAGCGCCAAGAACAATTACAAAAACATGTTTCTGTCCTGAGCTGAAGTACCCTGCGTTGCCCAGGTATTTGTCACAATCTTCTATTAGACAAGAAAAGTAATGAATTCCATCTGTTGTTAAAAAGGAAGGTAATTTAATTTCCATTCCTACAATGCCCCTATCTGCTTCATCCTTGGAAACCATCCACAATACTATATCAATATATACTCTTTGTCCACAACCCCTACCCTTCCCTGTTTGTATTCCATTTCATCCTGTGGCCTACCAAACACTCTTGCCCTCTTATCTCATCGTGCTCTGCCTCCCCTCCCTGTTGTTTTGAGTCGCTCACAAACTATTTGTGAAAAATTTGGTTGAAATTGCTCTATTTGTTCCAGTTATGCTGGAGCATTAATACATCAAGTTTTATATATTCAGATTTATATTAGGTATAGGTATTCTGATTTTTTTCTCATAAAACTGGTAGCAATATTGCAGGGCTGATTATGCATAAAACACTTTTGCTGTACACTTGGTTCAGCAATTTGTTGCATTTTTCTGTGGGTTCACATCCCAAATGGCTGAATTTTGTTTATTGTAACAATTTTTGTGTCAATGTCACGCAAAAGAGTTGAGTACATACACGATTTTAAAAATCCTATCTTGCCATTTGTGGAATAAAACCTCTCTCTTCATAATACCTTAAGGATAGATGACTGTTTTTGACATTTTATAAGAAACCATTAAAACAAAACCCTGTATGTGTGCTACTGTTGGTTAAGAAATAACATCCCAGTACTGCACCCAACAAGACAAAAAAATTGAAGTTCGCAGATTATGACATATCAAACATTATTGCTACACACACTACAATCACATAATTCAGAAATGTGTTGTAGGCCCTTAAACCCTTAAAACACGGTATTTGGGTCCCTAAAGAGACACAAGTTATGTAGGGTCAATTGGGAGTCGTGAGAAGTGAAGGGGGAAAAGGTGTGATTTGAATTATGTTTCTTAAGCAATATTCTACAAAATGAGGACTTTTGAAGTTTCTATTACATTTCTGGACATAAAGTTATTTTAGGTGCCTCCATTCCATAGGGCGCATGGGTGGTCAGAAAATTGCGGAGACTCAAATTTAAATTGAAGAAAAAAGAATTTTACATGTTAAAATGAATGAGGGTATTTGATATTACCACTTAGCAACATTGAAATTATTTCTGTTGCACAATACCAGGCGTATAATGCATAAATGCACACAGTTCAGGGGCTGGCTATTGTTCAAAGTTTGGTTATTCTATTAAGTAATTTTCAGTTTTAAACAATTATTTATAAAGTGTGAAGTTTTCATAGATGGCCTAGTTCGTGTTTCTTTGTTTCATTAAAGATAACCTCCTTTTTTTGGTGATAATTTCAGGATGTATATTGAGTGTTTTTTTGTAAATAAAACACCATAATGATAAAATATACTCATTTTTCTCATTCATCTTTCTATTGAAAATAAAATAGATTTAATAGTTATAAATTACAGGCTTTCATATTTGTTGAAACAATGAAGTGGAAGATTAAAAATATACTAGAGTTATCTTTCATGATTATTGTATGACATTCCTATGATGCCTTAAAGGTGAGTTTCATAATAATTATGATGTAATGTAGTAGCAACTAAAGAAATGATTGTAATATATCTTGCAAAATATTTCTGTATTCTTATACTAACAACCACAACTACATTCCAACTGCACCTTTACTCCTGTATTCTAAAGTATGAGTAAAAGATTCTCAGAGTTGACTGTAATATTTATTGAAGATTTTAATATAAATATATTGAATGTTTTTATTTATTTTTTTAACATTCTGCCACATCCCTTGTTCTTTCACACATCCCGTCTCTGTAAAAATGACTCCTACTCAATGAAGCATGAACACAATGAAGTTTGTGTTCTTTCACAACAAATCTTAAACAGTGCAGTTGAAATCAGAATTTTGCAGTGTAAATTTCTTTTAGGAAACTTGTATTTCTTTTGTATGTGACTAAATTATGACATTTGAGAATTTTTTTGTTTTTATTTTGTAAAGTCAGTCACGGTGTAAGATACCAAGGTTGGGGGTATACAAAAATGTTAATGTTTGGTTCACTTATATCGTGTTTAAGTCAATTTGCCACTTCATTACCTTGAATCAGGGTGGATGAAATTACTATACTGAAAGCGGAAGTGAAGTGTGAATACATTGAATTAACCTGCCCATGTACACCCTTTATCTTTAAACAGTACGCAGGGTGGCCAGTGAACCTGGAAATTGTGAAAGCCAAAAAAGAAGCCTGGAAAAAATTTGACTTGAAGGTTCCAATTATTAAATTATAGACAGTCAAATAGAAAATTTATTCTTTTTACTTAATTATTATTACATATTAAAACATAAATCATTACAAGATTTTCTGAGCGTTGAGGTGAGTGTACCTCATCATCAGGCGTGGCCTACATTGACATAAGTTGGAAACGTTGGCTAGGTACTAAAAATAAAGATGGTTGACTCCATTCTGAGGTCAAGTCTAAAAACAGGCATTAAAAGAAATATTAGAAGGTGTCTAGACACCTTCTAATATTTCTTTTAATGCCTGTTTTTAGACTTGACCTCAGAATGGAATTTCTAAAAGACAGCCTATTGCTGATTTATGTTTTAATATGTAATAATAATTAAGTAAAAAGAATAAATTTTCTATTTGACTGTCTATAATTTAATAATTGGAACCTTCAAGTCAAATCATTTCTAAAAGACAGCCTATTGCTACCTTCTAAGCCTGGAAAAAATTGGTAAACATCAGAAAATAAGTTATATCAGATTTTTTTCATTATTTGAAATTTTGACACTGTCAACACAGATTCGGATAACTTACTTTGGTTGCCAGAGTTTATGTCAGGCTTGCATAAGGGCCCCACCGCCGCGCCCCACGATGGCGGTGGCAGTTCTTCCGCGCATCTCCGGCTTCTACTTTCTTTCTCTTTTGGGGCAAGTGACCGCTGCCCGAGCCCTCGGTGGGAGGAAAGCCCTGTGGCTCTTAAGTCGGAAATTTGTTGAATCATGTTGAATTTGACAACTAAAGACTTGATATAACAGCTGTTGTTTCTGGAGAGGGAAGGTTTCGTTTTGTATACTATTATTTCAGATTAAATTGCTCAACAACTACCACAAATTTCATGTTCAATCTTTAGTGTTGGAACTGATTTTGAAAATATTTGTAATTTAAATAACAAGAACAGAGTGTATAAGGATCTATCATTGTTAATAATTATACGCACTTCATAAATTTAATTCTGGTTGTAATACACTTGACCATACTTTTCTAAATGCTGGTAATGTTATTTATATAAGGAAGAAAATAAAAACATAATTTGAGATAATAATAAAGAGAACAAGGTATTTCAAGAAACTCAAACATATCGTTTTTATTAAACAAAAATCACATTAAGTTTCTCATTTTTTAAAAGAAATGATAGAATCTAGGCGAGTGTGTTCGTGCCACTGCCACTCGCATCGTCGACAGCAGATGTGAGAGTGTCATTCGGCATCTGGACTTGGTTTTTTGTAAGTTCATACCGGAGAAAAATTGCTCACATAAAAGTGGAACCGAACATTGACAATACCCGTGCAGTTGCAACGATTCCCAACTACTGAAAGAAAAATGTAAAGAAAAGGGACAGCCTGGCTGTCGAGGATTATGCCAACTGGTTCTCCAGCGCCCTGGGGATTATGCCTTCTGCCCAGCGCCCCACGAAGGGGCTGAAATGGGTTTTGGGAACATCTTGAAATTCGTATAAAGTAGAACCTGAAGACTGTTTCTTAAGCCTAGAAAATGTGGGGAAAAAAATCTTCAATTCCAAAAAGTCACATGAGTGGCCATTGCAGTGATGCAAGTAAACTCTCAGGTCCAGTGGGTCATTGTTCTTTCCTCTAGGAAACAGTCAGTGAATCAGGATACAAAATTTCTTAACTGAATCGCATAATTATAAGCAATACTTCTATTTTACTTCTATAATTCCATCAGGAAAATTCAATTTCTGAAATTTTAATTTGCCTTATCTCGTAACAATTCATGCCATTGTCAACTTTTTATTGAAAGTTTCGTTAGGTAAAAGCGATGTCTTTCTTATTGATTTCTAGTCTGTAAAAGATGTTATTGGCGGTAACTCAATACAGCTAGTTGATTGCACCCACAGTTATTTGTTACTCTTGAACTATGATAGAAAATCTTGATTTGAGCTGACAAGCAAATTCCTTTTAAGTGTTCTATTGTTGAGCAGAATTTTTGAGTGCCTAAATGTTGTAAGTGATTTTATTTCATTAACGTGAAATAAAAACTAATTAAAATCCCAAAAATGAAGTTTCAATAATTGAAAATTATCTTTGGTTGTATCACTAAAGGTTGAACTATTTAAAGAATATTACACACGTGTACAAACTAATAATATGAAATGCATTGATATAAAGAAAAATGTATTTGTTAATAAATTGATTCAGTTCTAATTTATTCATCTGCCATGTAACTTGAGCTATTCAATCTACAAAGTTGTAAACCACCTATTCATGCCTTCACAAACTTTGCTTTGTAAACCCCCTTTTAATCTGATGTGTTTATTAATGATTTCTAATCTGTAAAATACACAATCGGCAATAACTGAAACAGCTACTTGATTGTATTAGTTTTTGTGTTATTTTTCCTTAATCTCTGTAGGACAAAATCATATTCAAGCGGACAAGCAAATTCTTTTCAAGTGTTCTTCTAATAAGCAGATTTTTGGAGTCCCCAAATGTTATTCCTGATTAAAATATCATAAAATAAGAAAAATGTATTAAAGCTACAAAACTTGAATTTTTAATACTTGAAAACTATTCGTTAGTTACCACCTAAGCATGAAAAATTTAATTGTAAATTATGAAACAAGGATGTACTGATGTTATTAATATACAAGTATAAAATACCTTACAACACTTGCTTTTGTCAAACTTCATATGAGAGTACTCATTACATAGAATTTCTTATAGTATTTTTTTGAATAATAACGATAACTATTAGAAGTTAAACCATTATATGGCAGCAGGCATTAAAGTTACAGCCAATATCACTTAGTGGACAACTATATGCCTTCAAACATTTGCTCTGTTCATGCAGTTTACCTTCATCAGCACATGGTTCATCTCAACAGAACTAAATATTTACAAGAACAATGACCCATGATTAATTAATTGCCTTTCAATACTTTGTTAAGTTCTCAGTGATTGGTCAACAATGTGTATTAAAACTATAATTATGCAATGATGTGTAACCATCCAGTATGAAAATTATTGAATGAGAGTTCAAAAAGAACATAGTGTGATGAACATAGTGTGAACATAGAGTGATTTGTATAAGGGATTCATTGGACAATGAAAAAAAATTAATACATACTCCCAAAGCACTTTCAGACTTTTATTATAAGTATTTATATTATCAACAATTTTCCATAGAATATTGTTCACAGATTCATGAACTGCACAATCAAGATACAATATATAACCATCACAGAAACAGTTTAATAATCATGACATATGAATTTTAAGAATATTCTTGATTCACATTGCTTGAACTGTTTCTGCAAACACCTAAGCTGATAATTTGTGAAAAAAATCATATAGATGAGTAAATTCTTTATAAACAACACAACCATTCTAATTTCATTCAAAACTTATCTTGGTCGCAGTCCAAGATCTCTAACTGGCTCAAGATTGTTAAAAATTCTTTCCACAACAAAATAAAATTTCACAACCCTACAACAGATTGATAATATCAATTTTACACTCTGAAATAATTTAGTGCCAACATGGTTTTTGAAAATGTCTTCTTTTATAATTTACATTTAGTTTTTGATGATATGTACATCATCCTATTTTAACATAAAGATTAACATTCCTTGATAATAAAAACTGATGAACTTTCTGAATGGTGAGGATACACTGATAAAATTTTGTTTTAATATTACAGTGTCCCTTTCTTTTTGATGAAATAATTAAATGTTTAATTTTCTTTATGAAGATAAAGTTGTCTTTGTTATTTTTTTCCCATCAAAAATTTAATTTGAATAAATGTGACTGTGTATGTGAATCAGTGCTTCCAACACTGTAACAGGAAGCACACCATACTAAGGAATGTTATACCATATGTCATAATATATAAAAAAGTTAACTTAACGTTTGCCACACTTGCTTTACAAAACAAAGAACAAAAAAAGTTTAAATATTACTTGTATAAATACAGTGCAGAAATTTTGGAATGTTTATTAACAATTTAATAAAGATGAACTTGTTTAATTATTCCAGAACAGGTTCTTGTCTATCTAAAGGCAGAGTAAACTCTCTGTAACAAACTTCTTAACTTCCTTCTATCACGTTGATATTTTTTGAGATCAGATGGTTTACCTTATAACCCTTCTACATTGATGCACTCGTATAACAAAAATTCTTTACACCAAAGGAAAGTACTTGGACCCTTGTATTTTGTTATAAAGAGTTCCACTGTCAAGGATTATAAAGTAAGTATTCAGGAACATTACAAAGGGAGAGCTTCCTGAATTTAGTGGAAGAAAAATTAATTTGAAAACCAAATGGGGGTTCAAATACTAATGAACTGACCACATTTGGTGTCAACATTGTTGGCAGATCAAATCTTGACAGGAATGTTGTGCTGAGATATTTTTTAAAGCCCTGCTTAAGTGCTACTAGGTGAGGTCTCATTTCTCAACCTTGAAACAAGATAAATATTTCTATCTATCTGAACTCCTATATTTCTAGAATAACAAGAAATTGGAAATTAAAAGATGTTCTGGACAATTGGAATTTGGTGAAGTATACTCATTACTCAATAAGAACATCAGTCATTATACGTACTTCAAAAACCATTGAAGTCTAATGAATTGGCTATGGACTTAACTATTTTTTGAAGTAATAATTCAAATGTGGACTTCAACTGTTTTGCAAAAAACTTCAGGTACTCATACCCAAAGTAAATTTTTCTTAAGCTAACAATTTGGGATGAATTAGTTGTAACGTACCCAGTCCACTCATAGCAAAGACTAGTATCCGTCTACTATGATAAATGGTCATGTATATGTGCTGCAACTATTGTATTTGTACAAAAAGAGTACAAGAGTTTGTAATAATTGACCATGGGATGAACCAATTATTGACAGTAACAAAAGAAGACAAATTTTTGTTCTAAAATAGATTTCCTTCATTTATATTAAAAATAAGCAAAGGTTTTTCAAAAAACTGAAAAAAAATCCAAGTTATATTTTTTTTCAACTACGGATATTTTCTTTCTTTGGTCATTTCATAAGTCGAGAAGATGCTTGCACACCAACACAAGGCAGTAATCTTTTAAATGGTCCAAAGGGTAAAGATCACATTACCCATCATGTATGTGTCAAAAATGACTTAAGCCTGTGCTTCAACAAACAAGCCATTGCCACAGAAAGAGAATGCTGATTTAACAAATGGAAGAAAAAACAGCTTTGGCTACAAACAAATATGAACAGTAACCAAGTCTTTCAGTCTTTGCTATCAACATTGAGCTGAGTGTTCTCAATTGATGGGCTTAAGGGAAAGAGGGCTTTGGAATCATGTATTCTTCATTCCTGGCACTCCCTTTTGATATTAAAATTATGTGACAGTTCAAATATGACTTATCATGAAAATAAAAACACTTACTGTATGTTTTTTAAAATAGCATTTTTGCATTAAATATTTTTTAATTAACTTGCATTGCTTAATAAAATCAAGACATTATTTTAATATTTTGAAAGAAAATGGGAATAAAATTGATTTGTTATTAGAAATGACTTTCGGTGACCAATATTACAGAAGTCACCTTGTTGGAATGTTTGACATCCACTTCATTAAAATGCATTTGATCTAAAATTAGAATGATTTTAGAGGATACAGTTTCATTCCAATGACTATTACACCTTATGATTGATTCTCTGAACACAATTATTCATGATTCTGCATTTCAGAACCACAATGTAGAATGAGCATCAACTGCTGTACACTGCAAATAGTATGATGAATTTCCATTCACAAAAGCCCAATTTGTAAAATTCTACTTCACTGCCTTAAATATAATAAAGTATTGCTCCTCCAGGGGAGTTAGGGGGCATTCCTGGATTATGTTCACAACATTTACACATGTTTTAAATCCCCTCCAACCTCTTAATTAAGTTTTTACATCTTCCTAAGCCCCTCCTGAGACCAACATTCCATTTCTACATAATATATTGTCGTCTGTAATCTCACTACTAATATTAAAAATATTCAGACCTACTTCAAATTGCACACATTAACACTATTTTTTCAATAATTAACTTTGTTTAATGTTGACTTTTTTAAGTCCTTTTTCAAAAGCCATATCTAAAAATAATTACACAACATGTTATAATCAAGACTGGAAACATTGAAACAATAAAATTCATAAAATAATAAAATAACAAACAAATTATTACAACCTTGGAAAATTAAATTAATTAAAATTAAAAAAAAAAACTATTGAGTAGCAATTTCATGTAAAAACTGTCAATATTGAAAGTTATTGGAATATAAGACATGTGCCAATTGATATTAACATACAAAAATTATCTGGTCGAATGGTATGACTAATTTTAATTTGTTAAAATCAGTCAAACCCATAATTTTTTTAAATTCTAATGACTTTACTAAAAGTCATTAGAAAAAAAGAACTATGGTCTATTGACAATTTTTATATGACATGCTACTCAAACGTTTTTTAAAACTTTAACAGTCGTTTTACAATCCTGGACCCAATGTAATAATTGTTTATTATTTTGATTTTATTTTATATTTATTTTATTGTTTTAGTCTTCACAAGTTTTTTAATTATATTTATATATGACTTTTGAAAATGTCTCCAATGTCTAATGGTTAAACAAAATAAATCGTTGAAAAATAGTATTAATGTGTTTGTTTCGAAGAACAGTCAGAATATTCTTTAAATTAATTCCATTTCTACCCTCTCCATGCCCCAGTTCCCAAGTTGAACAAAAGTGAGCTAGTTATAAACCGAGTGAAATTTCATGAGGTACACATTTGATTATTTTAACATTTATTTCAAATGTGGAATTAATTAAATAATAATCACAACAATATTGCAAGAACATTTATTTCTCATTAACCCCTCCCCCTTGCTTTTATTGAAGTTATCCCCCCTCCCTTAATAGCCAATACATTTTTTGAATGGCTCTCGTAATATCATTTTCCTTTCTTTCAGTTTAATCAAACAGAATTTGAATAGGCGAGTTGAAGGAGAAAAACAATCTTAAGCCAAATCAGTAAGAGTGCAACATTTTTATTGCTACCACATTGCAGTTTGTTAAACCAAAGCTTTTGTTACCTTGAATACTTCAGTCAGAATTATCAAAGTTAAAAAAAAACATGATTATTTTAAATGTTACTTCCTCTTTTGGTATGATAAAACCGTTCCATCGAAGTTTGTTTTATTAACAAGCTTACAATTTAAAATTAAGAATACAGAATCTTACATTCAGTTGCAAATGTAGCTTGAATTGGCAATGATTCAATTACGTAAATACTATTTTAGAGACAAATTGTTTCTTTTGTAGGTTACAAGTTTCATGACAGCAACGTAATCTGAAGTATTCAGGTCTGTGAATTTGACTATATCATATCACTTCCAATACTGTTTATGGGAGCAGAAAGTTTTAGAAAAAACAAACGAGAAGCATCTTTAATAACAAATGTTTTAAAAACAATTAATCTTGTTTGAAGTTAAAACTATAACACAAAAGACTTTCTTAGAACAATTTCATCTGCTTGTCCCAATAGTGATAGTTTGAATTCTAATTAATGTCCATAGCTTTTCAAATTTAGAATCAAAATATTTTACTTCCATTCAGTGTTAATTTCCCACTTTGAAGCACTAACAGCAATTTGGATATTGTTTAGTCTACACAATATGTAGTGTCACTAATACAATAAAATATGCAACATTAGAAGAGAAAACAGGAGTTGCAAATGTTCCACAAACAGATCACAAGAATTATATACTTTGATAGTGGAATGGTAATAATATGATAAAAAAAAAAAAAAAAACAATCTAGAACTAACATATTCAAATATTTCAAACAGCTGAAACTGAAGAAGTTCAAAGTACGGAGGACAGATCTACAAAGGAGCCCATTGGCCCATTGACCCATATTTATCACGTGGGAATTGCATGTCATAGAATGGCGTCACTCTTTAAAATTTACATTCTGTTCTATAAGAAGAACACAGCACATCTTTCTTATGAATACACTAATCAGGTACATAAAAATTCGAATAATATAACACAATGATCATATTAAATTCAAACCGATACTACTTCTGCCTGCATTTTAGAAGCAAAGAATAGTATAGTTATTTAAAAGATTTTAAAATAAGATTCAATTCAATTGCATTTAAAATTAAAATGCAAAATATCATTTATGCAATAATCTCTACTGAGATTCCATTCAATTTACAGGACTTTTTAAATGATTTGGTTTGGTTTAAATTTAATTTTTAGGAAAGAGATTTGAATACCTTCTTTTCCTTCAGTCAACAAAATCCATAACCAAAATTCTGTTTTGGCACTTTTGATACTCTTTTCTAAAATAAATTATATACCATCAGAAATGATATACATATTGTTTGGAAGCTGTCTACAATTCCCACAATAACTAGCCCTTGCTAAATACCTCTAAAATAATACATCTAGAAAAAAACCTATCAGGAAGTCAGTAAAACCTGAAATATGATCTAGCAAACTAATTTGTAAAAACATTCATAACATAATATTACAACCAGAATGAATAAGAGATTCCAAGTTCTGAATTAAAATTCAGTGTTCATAGGGTAAAATAAAGCTATTATTGGAAGTTGTCAAGTAAACACTTGTTATTTCATACAGCAATAAAAAAATACATGCATCAGCCATTCGTGTATTACTCACTGGAATACAACCTACAAGGATGAGGTTTGAAGATGCTCACAATGCAAAAAGTGAACTTTCTGAGTCTGCTTCCTTGTTCAGCTGCCTTGGATGATGCGGTCGGGGGGTGGTTGCAGAGCCAGACCTAGCCCCATCCACATTTGGAAGTGTATCTGCAGCAGCTGCTCGCTCGGCCAGAAAGCGTTCAAATTCTCCGCTTGTCAGCGACTCCTCTGCTCCAGCTTTTGCTTCAACGGCAGCAGCAGCAGCGGTGGCAGCTCCAGGTTTATCATTTAGCCATGCAGCCATTTCGTCAAATTCTCTCTCGTTACCAGTCAGGCCTGATTGGGCTCTTGTCTGAGCCACAGCTCCCAAGGAGCCATTCACTTGATCAGGATCTAAGTTGTCTTTGTAAGTACTTCCTCCTTTTTTGGAAGATTCGTATGTGACATTTCTGGACTGGGCAAACATGTCGAATTCTGAATCTTCTTTATCTGCCTTCTTTGATGCATCTGTCTGATCTACTAAACCAGGTGTGAGAGCATCTGAAGCAGGGCTTGTATCCAACAGGTCCATATCTTGTAATGCAGGACTTCCAGACAGAAGATCTAAGCTTTCAGGAGAAACTGTAGTTGGATTTGGATGACTCCTGTTGTTTTCAAACCTGCTGTATCTCAGGAAAACATTGTTGAGTTCATCATTTATACGTAGCAGTTCAGCTGTGACTTCATCATTATTAATTTTTCCAATTAATTCCACCAATCTGTGTTTCATTGCTTGGCAAGTTTCATGCAGCTCTTGTAACAATTGCATGTCACTAGGATGTTCTTTGCCAGGTGTCAACTCACTCAACATTTCATTCAACACCATCATGTTTCCTTGCACAACATCCAATTCACTTTGCAACTTTGCCAATTGCTCTGGAGAGAGCATCACCGCTCCTGATACCTGCTGAGGGCTGTTTTGCTCTGTGAGGGCAGCATGGGCAGGACTAGGGGTTCGAGGATTTGTGACAGGCACTGCCACTGATGGAGAAACTGGAGTGGTAGCCGGTGGCTCTGAACTGCGAACACTACGTTGTGGAGTGTGAATTGGTGCCATTGTGTCTAGATCGGTCATAGGAAATTCGATGCCCTTCTGCTTAAGATCAGTATACACTTGGACAACTCCAGCTAGCTCACCTTGATGTCTGAATGCATCTGCCCAACTCTGTATAAGGCTTAATACTTTCTCTTGGACTGCTGTTGGTGGATCATTTTTAGGTCCAATAAGTTTCACAAGCTCTTGAACAAACTCTTTATTGCATGCCAAAATATGAAACTTTCTACCACAATTCTTCACACAAGTTTCCAAAACGGTCAATGTATACATTACAACTGTATAATTCTTACCCGCGTTCTGCTGCAAACGTTTCCTTATAGCTTTAATTGCATCTTTCGGGCCATCTTCACTTTCATTGACAAGGTCACATATTTCCATATTCAAGGTCCAATTTTCGGAAGGCAACGAAGCATCGGTTGCCTGTTCAATACGCTGCCCCACTGCCGATGAAAATGGACTTCCTGCGAAGAACGACATGTTAAAAACTTTGTAAAGAACCCGTCAGCTTACATAATAATCCCGAATCGATGGGCCATATCCGACTCGGACAGTGCACCCGAACTACTTGTCACTTGACAGGTGCGACGAAAAAATGAAGGTTGAACTGCGCACCGACATTTTAGTCAATCACGAGACGCTTGGCGTTGCTATGGCAACCGCCACACCCAAGAAACAACCTATGGGATTTATCTCGTTTATATTCACTCTTCATCGGATGCGAGTATTCACTATTCAGTTGGGAGTATTGTTAACTGTTTACTTGCATGGTAGCGCGTGGTTGGCTACGGAAAATGGAAGTTCGTCCACTTTCTGACAGTTTAAATTGAATTTGTGGACACAAATCTAATATATGAGAATAATGATTTGGGAACGAAATAGCGTCGTTGCTGAGGCTCTTCCTTGTCTCGTACTCGCAATTAGTTTATTATTTATCTGTTTAACTGCAAGCTGAAACAACACGGAACGTTCAGTGATCTCATATTCTCTGCAAGTGTTCATTATATTGATGTATAGGAAGTATTGGTTACAATAAAAGTGAGGCAATTCTTACCATGAGCAGCTAGAGATAGCGCCGCTACGAAATACACTGGAAGACTGCCAAGAAAGAGCCAAGCACCGGATGATAACTGTCAACCTCGATTCGTGTTAATGCTCTAGTGCCTTGCTAGTTTCCC
This sequence comes from Teleogryllus oceanicus, assembly GCA_964035755.1. Classification (NCBI taxonomy): domain Eukaryota; kingdom Metazoa; phylum Arthropoda; class Insecta; order Orthoptera; family Gryllidae; genus Teleogryllus; species Teleogryllus oceanicus. The sequence goes on from CAXIVR010000013.1 coordinate 48,167,499, forward strand.
GTAAAGGAGAACGCTTGTTTTGGGTCACAAAACATTGGGAAAGCGAAATGAAAGCGTAGATTACATTTCCTCTTCCTTATCATAGTACATCACGGATAATTTAGCGTTTGAAGTTAATGTGAAAAATACAGTCAAGGAAATGTAAGGAATTGTAATAGATTACATTAATTTCCGTGTTAGATTACATTTAATTTCCATGTACATCTATGTAATGTCAAGGAAATGTAATGTAACTGTCTTAAGTTATTCAACGGCCCGGAAGAGACGAATGACGCCCTTGAAGGAGAATGATTAGTATTCACGTTACCTCCTATTTTTTAAAATTTTTTTATCAGTAGTTTTAAGTCGTGAAGGCCGAAGGAAAGAGGCGTGTAAAGTACGTTAAGAAACTTGAGTTTTAGAGGGCAAAGATACACGTAGGATACAAATATTTATTTGCGTAATAACGAGGGTAAATTGTGCCAGGCGGCAACTTTTGATTTAAAAGGTACAATTTCAAGGGTGACGTTCTTTTGTTTTAACCAGAGGCATGAGCCTTGAGGGGGGTCAGGTTTCTGGGTCCCTATGGACCCACTTTCCCATTAAATGTGTGTGTGTGTGTGTGTATATATATATATATATATATATATATATATATATATATATATATATATATATATATATATAGATATAGATATTCATACTAAGAAATAAAACATACTACAAGAATGAAATTATAACTTTTATGATTGTATTAAAATATGCAATTAATTTTATTAACCATTTACAGAGTTGCTGATGGTTTGGAGAACCTTTTTGCCAGAAATATATCAATTCTCCTAATTGTCTTCTTAAAAAAAGGAGGAGAAATAGATTGAACAGATTTTCAAAAATAAAATGTTTTATTATGCACAGCTTCAGGGCACCTTTGCATTTTTGAGGGGAGTACACGACCTTCCTTGTGTGCTCACCTGAAGGGTTAACATTTACTTCAGGTTTCATATACCAGTATTTAACATTAGAATTCCCTTGTTTTTGAAATTTTTACTTCTTACTGTCATTTCTGACACCAGTGAATATTAATCAGTATTATAATTTTTTTTTCTGTAGATCTAGAGTATCAATACACTTTTGTATTCTCTTTACTGGATGTGCAAATATTTATTTTTCATTCTTCCAAATTGGAATTTGGAAAACCTAATATGAAGCAATAAAAAATTGTAATTTATATTCAATCAAGATTTCACTTTCTTAAGTTCTCTCCCTGGTTCTATTATTAGTTATAAGATGTTCTGAAGTATCTCTAATTATTATTTTCACATTTCTGAGAACTTTGAGTATGAGAGATTTATGAACAAGTCCATTTATAAGTATTTAATTATTTTGGTGCAAAAATAGAGAATTAATTTAGGTTGACATCCAGTTTGCAACAAATGCTCATTATCATTGTTGATGACAATTGGTAAATAATAACTTTAAATGTCAATCTTGATGTAAACTGTCAGAAAATAATTTATCTCAAGAAAATTTCACAATCCTTCATTGTAAAGGTCACTTGCCAAGAAATGGTTGAAGTGGTAAAGTTTTGCTTTAAACTATCAAAGTATTGCGTTTAAATCATTGTACATTAAAAGCAAATACTTACACTTCCAGGATTATTGAATTGAAAATTAAGATTCTGTACCTAAAAATATTAAAAAGATTTAAGTTGAAAAGTTATACATAACTAATACTTCCACCAGATTTGAGCAAAAATTTTAACTGCATCAATCAGTGGAAGAAATATAAATTTTTCTGCAGTCCAAAATTATCTTCACCAAGACTCTCTGGCAACTGTAGCGCGAGATTCACCATAGCAATCACCTTGCCAAAAAGGTAATTGCTCACCATTATAGATCGGAGCGCTGATAAATGTGTAACATTTGAACCAGTAGAAATTAATTATTTCATGTGCGTATTTTTTTTCCCTTTCCTCCACCAAGCCAAGCAGGTCCTACCCCTACCACTTGTTTTCTATTCTTAACCATGAAAGTTAAAAGGTAGATGGTTTGGTTATATGGCACATTTAAACTGTCATGTGAAAATAAATTGGCGCATAGGATGACTAAGGTCGACCATCTACCACTAAACTTTTATTTATAAAAATAAATATTATTGATGAATTTGTTTAAAAACAGAACATTTCAGTGGGTTATATTTAATGGGTACAGCCCTAATAAAAATGCCATTGTGAACATTATACTGATTTGTGTATGTAGTACAGTCACCTGCATGTTCATCCTTACATTTTAGAAAATAAATTTTAAAAATCATTGGTGAAAACAATCACAAAATTAAGTAGAAACAATAATATATATATGTAATATTTTTATTACATACTATGATAAAAAATGTACAAAAACCAATACAAAAATCAGCTATTAATGCACTACAATTTCAGGCACAAAAAATGGTTGGATGTTCTTAAACTTTATAACGTGCAATTATATAAGGCACACAGTAATTTGTAAAACTTATTTAAGATATACAATTTGGCCAAGAACACATTTATACATCAAGTTATTCAACAAAGAGTGACAGAATATAGTTTTTAAATATTACAGTGTTTGCAAAAAAAGGCTTCCAAAAGGTATACGCTTGAAATATACTCTCTCTTTCTATAAATATGGAATAGGCTCTTTTCTTGAATATATAATTACTATTTTCAATGCTATTTAAGAAGTAATTTTTATGAGAAGTTAATTATTACATGTAGAAAATTGGTAAGAAATCACACTTTACATCACAAGTAACAAACTTTACAAAACAATTTTACATGCTCTTGTATGTGCCTAAAGGTAGTACCAGTAGAAGTTGGACTCTTAACATCATCTAGGAAAACGTTTCTTTAATTACAAACTATAAGTCAGAATAAGAATAAAAAATTCAGAAACATACACAAATATATTATACTATTTCCTTGAAAACAAGGAAATAAATAAAAATGTCATATCAATTATGTATATGTAGACAAGATACAATTAGATACTTCTTTCCAAATGCAATTTGGATTACAAAAACATTTTTCTTAAAAAATTTGATCTTCATTAAGTATTAGACCAGTGGTAAAATTAACATTTGTATATGATAAAGTTCTTCTGAAGTTTAAGAAACTAAACCACTTACTTAAAGAATGTTCTGAAGACATTCTATTAGAACCTAAGATTTCTTCACACATCTCTTCTACACATAAGTGTATAATTATATTGATAACTTTGTGGATTCTGACCTGCTGATTTTGCAGTGACAACAGAACCAACGTATAGCTGAACAAATATATAAAATCAATGTTGTTTTTCAAACTTAGAACACTACTATGTTGATTCTGAAATGATCACTCAAAAACATAAATCAAGGACAATGGTCTTCAGATAATGATAATTGTACCTTCAAAAGAAAGATATACTTCTAGAGACACTGAATTTGTTCCTGCACTCATAATAGGCTTACAATCCAAAGTCAGAATTCCGTTTCTAAGATAATAAAATGTTTAATATTTGCCCACTTCACACGTATTTACCCTAAAACTATCACAAAAAGGCTCAAGATTTAAAGGAACACAGAGCAGTCCAAAAGTGAAAAGTGTCGTCTTGCACACTATATTTGAGAATGTTTTATTTCCCTCCAAACCACCAAATAATTTTCATCTGTTTCAGAAAAGTTAAAAAATATGCAATCTTATTTCCAACATGTGAAGACAGTCAAATACTAATTCTGAATTTCAATGCTTTTAACATTAGATAACACTACATTTCCCCTCTATTTTTAAGTTATGTTATGGCCTTTTGTTTGCTCACTTTCTTTGAAGAGAATCTGGGAGATAATCATCTCATTAAATTTTTTATTTCAAAACATATTCACTAAAAAAAAACTAAATTTTCTTTAGGGAGCTATTTGTGATACTATTATAATACCTTAAAAAAAATTTTATTTCAAAGTAAAACAAAGAAAACATTTTTTTCATTAATAAAATTACTTATAAATAAGAAATGGCTTTCTTTGTATTTGCTGGTCACAAACTCAAATTATCTTGTAGTTAATTCCTTATATCCTAATGACATTAATATCTTTACTTTGTACAACAATAATTAATCTTGTCATAAACTTGATGGCATCTTTCTTATAAAATTAAATCATGCACATAAATTGCTTAATAGTAAATGGCATTTGCAAAAAAATACTGATAGAATACCACAACATTTCTTTTTTTCTCTTTTTAAATTAAAAAAATTTTGTTATTCAAACATTTATACAGATATAAAACAAACTAAAAAAAAAATTGTTCTTTTGTTCGTGAACTTCAGTAATTCCACTGGAAAATATCTCTAGTGTATTTACATTTCAATTTCACCACAAAATTTGAGTTATCAACATGGTCACAATTATACTCAAAGAAACATCTAATCCATTGATACTCCACTAGGGGCTCTGTTAACAATGGCTGATATATCATAAACAACAAATCATCAGTTTACAGTTTTTCTCCAGGACTACCTACAAATCAGTTTATTAAAAACAAATTCCAAATATTTTTTACTCTATAGTACAAAAGTCCTCCATTACCACTTTTGCTTACATTTCTTGTATCTGAATGTTCAGCTACATAGAAAAAGAAATTGAACATTAATGAATACATTGGAATGATTGGACTCTTATTTTGCCTGACCCTACAGAATAGGTAATACAGCCAAGCCCAGAATTGTCTTTTGAAACGGACAGGATGGATTGTTGCAGATCCTCCGCACTACTTCACTTGCTTAATTGTATGATCCTATGAGGGGGCAATGATTTTATTGTCTAGCATAGCTAATTCCAAAACTGAATTTAATGTTCATAACTTGCATACCAAAACCATCCATAAGCAATGGTACCATTGGAATACATTAAATTTTTTCTTCCAATTTCAATTTTCAATACCTCACTTTACAATACGACAAAAAAACTTATATCCTCCTGAAAAAATACATTTTCTCTGCCTAAATGGACTAGACAAAATACCTCACAGTAATCTGCGATAACAATTCATATGTATCTGAAGAACACATAACATCTACCCTGAGAATACAAACCTTCAAGAACAATTTTTTTGTAAATCATAATTTCTAGAAAAGTGGTCCTCGACTGCAAAATGGATTCAAAGCTGGCACAGGTTTTATCAGGCAATGAGATTCTTGCGTATTGTATCTTTTTATGGAATTTATGCAATTGTGGCACTTTTCACATAAAAACGTTTTTAAGTAGATATGTTCGGATAAGGAATAATTCTTTAGTAAATTAAATCTAATCCCCAATTTTAAAATTTCCAACTTTACACATGGTCATAAAAATTAATTATTAATGAATAATTAATTATATTATGTTACATTAATATATGAACTATTAAAATTCTCTGAAGTTATACAAGAATCCCTGGATTTATATGTTTGTCATTTTATAAAAGGTGATTTATCGGGCCATGATTACTCAAAAAGTTGAAAACAACTGGTAGGACTTTGATGGAAACCCACATACAAAAATTAACTCTAGTAGAAAATTGTATATTACATTAACAAGGTGAAGGCAAATTATTAAACTCAACACTGCTAAGGCATACATAGAAAAAACAATTTATTGTGTAACTATAGATTTCAAGTTTATAATAAAGAAGTTTTCACTATCCTCAATTCTAACATTCTCATCATATTATTCTGCTACAACATGTGCTTCCTTATGTAAAACATACTAATAATTATTAGCAGAGTACCTCAATTTGCAAATTACTCTGAATATTGTTTAAAGAAAACAGATTTTTAAGTCTGATAAAAGCAACAAATTATGATTATTTCTTTTTATATAAGACCTTTCCTTAAAGATATTAATGAAGAATAGTTACAGTACGGTTTTCCCCAAAAGAAGAAATTAAGGTCAAGTATTTATACACTCCACAAAGAAAATAATTGACATGGCTAAAACTGCCATTAGCAATGTTCCAGTATACAGTTTGTTTTGAAACCATTGTTCAAAATGTTGTTTGTCAACCATCACAAGTTTTTAATTTGCTTACATTTTCATAAAAGAAAGAACTGTTTTTATTTTATTCATTTATTTAACATAAAAAACAATAAAAGCTGTCCGCAATGTTAGGGAGAAACAACACTTTATTTTTTTAAACGTATCTCAGTGGAAAAAAACCTCTCAGCAAGGATAATTTTTAATACAATTAATTTTGTAGATAGTGGAAAAGTTGGCATACATATGAGAATCAATCCCGAAATCACAATTTCCTCCATTTTGCATATCAAGTAGACTCTTCGATTCTCATTTGTAACTGCGCTACTATTCCAGCCAGATGAATTATTGTAGTCTTTTTTACACAATAAATTTGTTTGTTTAAAAAGATTCTTATAAATACAAGCTTTCAATATGCACAGCTATGTAATTAAGAAAACTGGCATGAACAGACAGAAATTGAAAAATAAATTAATGGGCAAACTTCAACTTTGTCTCAGTGGGGTAAAATACCACTTGACACTGGCCTGTCAGAGTGATTTATGTAGTCATTTTGACAACTCACTTGTATATTTCTTCAGATGTCTTAATTACATCTTATCGTTTCAGATTCTCTTCTTCAGGATTGTGCTTCTTTCCATGTTTCTTAATTCAATCCCTGCTTTTCAACTGATGTTTGGTCAACAATATTTATGCAATAATCTTAACAAGAGAAAATATGCAAACAAAAATATAAAAAATAATTCTTCTACTTGCAAATACACTTTTTGGAGCACATTTGATTTACAATGTGAATATCGAATATGGACAGACAAGTGGGGGCAGTAGGCTACCATCGACACTAACTTTAAATTGTCAACATAATCAAAAGTAAAACATAATGTGGCAATTTCCACAAACAAGACAAAAGCAATGGCATATCAAGGGAAAGAAATGAGAAGAGTCAAAATTGTCATAAATGGGCAAATAATACAACAAGCATTTAAATTTAATTATTTGGGCAACCTCACACGACAGCAATCAGAAGACATGGAAAACAAACTTCAGATATACAACAGGATGAGTGGATTAATGAAAAGACACTTCGGAAGAGTTATGACTCAAGAGACCAAACTAAGAATCCACAATATATCTAAACCAATCCTCTTGTACAGTTCAGAAGTCTGGACAATGAAAAGTAGTCAGCAACAAAGACTAGAGGCAATGCACATGAGATTTCTATTTCATCGTGCACGAGTGACACTAAAGGATAGGCAAAGGAGTAAAGACATCAGAAACAGAGTAAATACACAAAATACAGTATCAGAAATAAAGAATGGTCAGAAAAAATGGTCCTTTTGAATTAGTAGAAACAAGAAAGATTACCACAAGCAGTGTTGAAGTACAAACCAATAGGATGAAGGGACATATGGAAGCAAATGATTTGAGTAACAGCTCATTCTGGGAATACACTGCTAAACAAATTTTCTGATCATTTGATTTTAGATTTTCAGGCAAATGCCTATTTAATTCGTTATTAAAAACATATTCAAAATTACCTAACTTTGAACTGTTTTAGTGTTTCTAAATGCACATTTCACCTTTGGGGCATAACAATTCCCATTTCTCCTATTTTATTAATTACCTAACTGAAGCCACAAAAAATAATCTCAAAAGAGTTCCTAAGTAGAATGTCTGAAGCATTGGTCTGTAAAAAATAAAAATCCTGGATTACTCTCCCTGTACGATGCATGAAAAGAGAAAGGCTATTAATGTTGCCTTATTGTTTCAAAAATATGTACCAGACACACGTGCTGAAATAGATAGTTCTTTCTATTTGTGACTATAAGTTAAAAAAAATGTCATAACTTGTGTTTGCATATATATCTTCTCTTTGTGTTCCTTTTCATATTTTAAACTTAATACAGTATTTTAATTACACAGTTTGAAGTACAAAAACATTTAGATGGAAATGTAATTTTCTTATCAAATCATACTACTTGCCTAATAAAAAAAAAATACACAGCTGCTCATAACCTTTTATGAACCTAAAATGGAAGATTTTAGGACCTAAATATCCAAAGTCTACTTATTAACACTGATTCTAAATTGGCCCTAAAAAAAAAAAAAAAAAAAACAACCAAAAACAACACATTTTTTTGTAATTTACACTTGTTCCAATTTTGCAGTCACACTGCATTTCTTCTGTAACTTGCTGCTCATTCAGACTAGATAAATTAAATTTGTTGTGATTAACAGCAGCAATACATTAAGCATTCATTATTAACAAATGTGTCTCAACAAGAGCATAAACTCCTCCACACAATTACCTAACATGCCAACAATCTAAAATCACTTCCTTATGCAACTTCTAAAATTTATATAGAAAGAAACAAAGCACATGACTACTATTGTAACATCCACAATTTTCTGCAATTATGAGAGACTTTTCATTGCATTAATTGCATTCAATGAAACTTTCATTATTACATATATTCAGTATATATTGTTTCTAATAGCTTACATGGTCAGAGCATAATATATAAATAATTCAAGAATTTAAAGGCAACTAAGTGGAATAAAGATTCACGAAAAGGAGGAACTTGTGCAGTTTGGCAAAAATTACTACAGTAATTTATTTTGTGCTCATAAATCATTGATTATGAACTTTTAACTGTTTCTGATCACACATTTAAAATATGAACAATATGATCAAAAAGTTTGTTTTCTTTTTCTAGTTGGTTTTTGAAATACTGTTTTGGGGAGTAAGTGTATCACACATTTTTTGACAATTTTGTGAAACAGTCTTTTTTATTTATTAAAAATGCAGCTAAAAATGTTCATGAACTTTAAGATATCACTAGGTATCACACATTATAACGTTTAACATACAACTGCAAAGCTATAAAACTAGCGAAACTGCACAGGAATCCTGAGAACTATCTCTTGATCACAAAATACATTTCAGTATGTTTGGGTAAAATAATACACAAACCTGCATTCAATTATACACAAACTTATCAAACAAGCCATGATTTTCTTGGCTAGTAAGGCGATACACTTCTCATTCTTTGGCAAAATCGACTGATCAAGGCCACTGGTCCCACATCACAGAAATCAAACTTCAAAATCAAGTTTCTGAACATACTCACGCAATTGCATTGAAATTTCATCAAATTCAACACTTTTCTCTACATGTTCTATGTATTCATCCACATTATCATGTGTTGCTGGTTTCCTTTTTCCAGGAACACAGTTTGAAATACTTCGACAAATTTATTACGCAAATTATTTAAATGCTCCTCTACAGCACATGTATTACTCCGTAACAACATATTAGCTTTTTCCATTCTTTCAATGGCAGATTTCATAGTTTCATTATGCTTCTCCAGTAACGCATTTTGTTCTTCAAATTCAGTATTTTGAGCACGTAACTGCCTGAACTCTGACTCGCAAGCTCTGTTCAGATCAAGAAATTCATCTGTGAAAATATGAATGTCTCCATCGCAATCATTCTCTTTCTTCCCATTTTCTGCAAACTCTTGGTTATCTGAAAGCACACCATTTTCTCCCATATTTTGTGATTTCCGTGCTTTCTTTTCTGCTGGCTTTTCAACTGGAGTGAGATTTGCTTGTGTTTTTTTGTAGGCATTCAATTCACGAGTATATCGCTCCCTATCTTGCTGACCAGCTTCAACATATGGTTGCTTTTTGTCTTGAGGCAAATGATTCCATTCTTCTGCCAGCAATTTTGTGATATCTATGAAGGACAAAGATGGGTTTTCTCCACGAACAATCTCCCTGCGATCATTAAGATATCTCATATAACCTGAAAGTGGTTGTCGTGGGGCAGATGGATCTAATTTTTTCTTCTTTTTACTTTTTGGTTTATTTAATTTGGTTTCTGCAGTATCACTTGCATCTGCAAGTTTCTCTGCTTTAGGTGTTTCTCCTCCATTGACAACAATTGCAGTTGTTGACATACTGTTTTCTTGGTCTGGTGGAGAACTGACTGGAACAGAATTTTCTGTAGAATCAGGCTGATTGGTTTCAGCAGTCACCACAGATGAAGTAGCAACGCTTGTCTCTGTCACTTCCATTGATTCTTGTTTCAATGGCACCGCACTGGAAGTGGATGAATGTTCCATTTTTGTAGGTAGAAAATAGCCTGAAACGAGATTACAACTTATGAGGGTGTATCATAATCTGCAATGTTTGTCCATTTATTTAAGTTCTTAATTATCTAGAAGAGGGAAGATAATTGAAAATTCACATTTGTTTACATATTTATGTTTCCCGGGTTTCCCCTTCCTAAAACTGAATACTTACAGCGAAAGCAATACTTTCTTGAAATACGAGATTAATTCCAATCAAAACTAACCACGAATCAGGAATATGATTTGACGTTAAGCACGAATATTCATACGACTCGCAACAACGATGGAATCCTTGGATCCATACAATCACCACCAATAACTAACCACACCCTACGCCTGCATGCGCCTGCATCAGGCTTCAACCAACACACGGCGTTCGTCGGCAGGCGAGAACTAACACGCGACAAAGCGCAACTTAGCATTTATGAACTTTATGAAGTGTCTAATCAGCCTTTCACGTTATTCAGTTTGCCCAACTCTAACGTATACACTCATCCACAGCACTAGTCATAATATACAATTTGCTACGTATAAAAAGAGGTTGCAATCATCAATAGTTAACATGCACAAATATTTTTATTCATGAAAAATGTTTAGATTGTTACTATTGTTACCAAGAACGTTGAGAACCGATAGAAGTGTTGAACACGATTGTTGGCATCCCTGCCATTGTAAATCTGAAGCGCAAAATTCTACGGCGTCGTGTGACCAGCGACAACGTGCCCAGACGTGCTCATAATAAAATTATATTTTTTATTGGTTATGAGTGGGCTACGCACAACAATTATTTACCATTGCGTTTTGTATTTGTTTAGTTGTCAAAATACTCATTAATAATCTACGGATTTAAAGCCACTAAAAACAGTAGAAATAGATACGCAATTTAAACATTAAAAATGCACAATACTTTTTAATTTATGGTATACTATAATGCAAATATTACCGCCGTGAGAGAGTGGAAAAAACTAATTTTTTGTATTAAAAACACAAAAGAATAGAGCAATATGGCGTTTATGTCATCATATAGGGTTTGTTTGGTACTATACTTACCAAAAATTTAAAGAAAAAATTTGAAGCCGCTTTTGAGAAAATCTTGTTTTTGTAATTTTTTAAAGTTGCAAATATTTCACGCACTACTGCATTATAACTACTAATTTAAAAAAAAAATCACTTGACCTTTATGAAATAAATATTTATGGACAACAAATTTCAATTGAAGGAGAATTCTCTGTCTTCAATTTTGTAGTTGTAGGAAGACGCCAAAAAAATTCAAACTTTTGCAATTTTCGAAAATTCAGAGTTAACCGCGAAAATCGGACCTATGCCACCTTTACAAGCGTATTTTACCCTATTCGTACGAGAAATTTAAAGAAAAAAATTGCAGCCGTTTTTGAGAAAATTTTGAAAATGTTCGGGGAGCTCTTAATTTAGCAACTTTCTTGTTTTCACGTTCCGACAATGCATTTTTTTCTGTTGAAAATCGGCCGTTTTTTCGCGCAGCATTACATAACTTTCTCTATACTACGTATGTTACTCTGTATATTACTCCGTACGTATACGAGAAAGTAAAAATCGCTGTCTGCAATAATGTAGTTGTAGGAAGACGCCCCAAAAATGTCAATGAACGTGAGACCGGCACCATTCTCTTAAGCGCTAATCGAGGACAAAGCTTAATTTAAAAAAAGAGAGAGACTTTTTAGAAAATTTTAAATGTTACTGAAGCTTAAAAAAAATTACCTTCAAATATCAAAATATCCATTTGAAACTCCTCTAGCCTCGAGTTCATTCAGATCGATCGGGGAATATCAATTTCGGTGAAAATCGATTTAACAGTTTAGGCGATATCGTTGACCACAGACGGATAGACAGGCAAACAGACCGAGAAACGGGCAGACGTTTAGCCGCCAATCGATTTTTCGGTATCAAGGACCCATAAAACATGGATTCTGGCTATACCACGTGTTAGAGTGTGTGTGTGTGTATATATACACACACACAGTTTACATACAATACTTTATAGGTATATATAGTATTGTATGTAGACGATTATTGTCTGGTGAACGATAACATCTCTGCGCACCGATTGGAAGAGAATCGGACACGTCAAGGCACAGTAATCGAGGAAGCCCAGGCTAAGACCATAAACCCGGGATCAGCCAAAATTGCATTAAAATTACCCATCAACGGATGAATGCAAAATGATATATACGTGTGATTTTTAATTAGTGAACATTACTTTCACTGCGTTTATAGACACCACATCTCTGGTGAAGTTACGTTGTTTAGAGATTGATATGTCAGTTTCTCTTAATCTTTATCTTGTCTTTTTCCACAATGGGTAGACAACTTTGATTCTTTTCAGGACACGTAAATGTTACACACGTACACGCATATATCCTTTTAGTGTTTCTGCACGTAAAACAGAATCATCAGATTTCAAATAACTTTGGAATCCTGCTTCCTGTTTAGACTGGTCTAAGTCTCCTATACTTCCTGTTGCGAAGAGTGCATGCAAATAAGCAACGCTTAAGGGAAGATTACATATAAGTTGCTCTTGTGGATATTGCTCAAGGTTCTCTCCGTGTTAAGTGTGAAATTCGTTTGATTGAGGTACGTGATATCTTCATTAGTTTTACTATGACATTATTTTCTAAATCGTGTAGAATTGTTTGTTTGGCGATGAACGTTGGTCCAAGTCACACACCGGCCGTTTGAAAGCTTAATTAGTGCTGCAGAAGGATTAAGTCTATTGACTGAGACCAGAACCCAAGAAACACCTATCTATTTGAAATGTACAAAATCACTGTACGTTTTCTGCATTGTCTTCCAATGTACGTTTTCTGCCTTCTTCGATCAGGTTTCTCTGATCCATTGAACAAATGTTGAGATGGCTCCTGGTTTTGTTTCTGGACGTAAATGTATCTTCATTATGCGCACGTTTTGTTGAGCTCTCCTTTTGCTTGTAATGGTAGGAGTAGAGTTGGAGGCGAGTTACTATTTTGTTAGCAATGCAGGAAAATCAAATCTGCAGTTCGTTTACCGAGGCGAATAAGTTTCCTATAACTCGGGAACGAAAATGCCTAGTTTTTCAAACGTTGCTAATTGTTCCTGCAAACACATTTTATTATTGTTTTTTAAACTCTTATTCATCTTTCAACTATTTATAGTTAAAATGTTGGAAAGGAATTCTGGATCTCAAGAAAACGTGCGTAGATCTCCCCCATACGTCACATACAGTTTTTTTACTGTTTTTTGACTAAATAAATATCTGTAATTCCATTGTCTGGCAAGGAGAGAAAATAAACACGTCAATTTGTGAGCAACACGCATTTAAAATTTCTCTTAATATAAAGTAAACTATACCGACAAGGGGGAAGTCGATAAGTAAATATTAAATATTCTCCTTGTATCATTTCCTTTTTTTGGGTAATGGTGCCATTGGTTGATTCTTTAGACTATTGGATTTATGCATTCATTGTGTCAAGGGGGCAGGAGATAGATGCCAAGCAATGGCATCTTTAACACAAGTCAAGCGGCATTTCAAATAAAGAATTTACTATTCAAAATTTATAGCTTATTTATGAAAATAGATTTTATTACATGGGAGTTTTTTTTCTCCCTTTCAAAATTCAAAATTTATTGCTGATTTATCCTTGAAAATAGATTTTATTACATGGGAGTTTTTGTTTTTTTTCTCCCTTTCAAAAATTCAAAATTTAAGTAGTATATGACTTAGTGTAGGGATCACAGAATTTTGAAAATGTGCACACAATTCACTTTTCCCCATAGCACGTCATACGCAGTTTTTAACTGTTTTTTTGACGTAAAATAAATAAATAAATAAATATTATTTATCTATTTAACGTCAAATATTTCAAATTAAGAAAGTATTATTTTTTTAACGTCAAACATTTAAATACCGTGTGTGACTTACTACAGGAAGAAATGTACTCTCTGCACGTTTTCTTAAATTCTGGGATCTCTAGCCTAACCCACATACAGGTTGAAAATTATGAATAATGTTAAAAACAGCATTTTGGTCAGAACTGATAAGAAAATGTTCGCTCTCGTGTTAAATATAAGTATGCAGGGGTGAGTTAATACGAAAACAAAATAAGGGTTCCACTGGAAATTATTTTAAACAAAATTTTACATTATTTCAAAATAAATAACAGATTTTATTTTTTTCAAATTCCAAAAATTAAAGTTTATTTTTATCTATATTCATTTTGTGTTCTCATGTTCAATATTTCTGTTACTAGGGAGCCTGAGCAAATGACAGAAAGCCATTATCATTTAAACTTTTAACGATAGTGGTGCAGTGATCTCAAATGTGTTTTAGAATTTAGAGAGTAATATTTTCGTTGTTTAATGATTTTCTGTAATATAGGGAAGGAAAGGTCTTGATTCTCTATCCTTTTTACTGAATTCACGATTCAGAGAAACCAGGTTTGATATGTGTCTGAATTTTATTTGTATGACGATTCGTAAAACCAAACGTTTTACCTTTTCAAGTAGAGTAAAAGGTCAACAAGAAATTGTTTCAAATGACCGTAAAATCAACAAAAACAATTTTATAATATATTAGTTTTCACGAGTTGATCCTTTTTAATAAATAAATATTAAAAAGTTTACTCTCTTTTAATGATTGTTCAAAAATAACTCAAAGCTCAACTCAAATAATTGGTTTGACCTGCAAAATCGAAGATAAATTTAATTTGGAAGGAAACCTTACTGATCAATCATGCAGTTATGGTCGATGCGGCTTGTGAGTCACGTGCGGTGATAAGGTCATTGCCACGTCATTCATGGTGTATGGGAGATGTAGGTTAGGGGAGACTGAGGTGATTGGCACTCAGATTGTCATTGTGGATGTAAAGTTTTTCTTATTTTTCTCAGAACTATGCAACAAGGTGTTACTTCCATGTTCAATTCAATTAGATTATGTTTTCTCTGTAATTATTGTTTGTTATATTTCCAGAAATAAACTGACATTCAATTCAATTCGTTTGCTTGTAGGATTGAGGTGCTGCTACAGTTGCTTCTCTCTTCAAGATGGCGGATAATGCACAAGGTAAGAATTACGATTTTCTCCTGATTCCGACTTAGCACAGAATTTTGTGATTCTAAGAATGGTTGCTATAGCTCAGCGACAATCTAAGACACTGCTAAAGCTCAGCGGCAATCTAAGATAGGCTGCTATAACTCAGCGACAATCTAAGATAGGCTGATGTAGCTCAGAGACAATATTGTTGCTTGTGCATTATCATTTGTCGGAAGGTCGTAGTCTCGAGTTCCGACGGCGGCGGATTTTCGGTCGATAGCTGGCGCAATGGGGGACGTTGGGTGCAAACCTTGGGAAGGCCCAGACAAATTCGGGAACGGAATCGTATTGTGAAATTGAAAGTCAATGACCTTTGGTTCACTTGTAAACTGTTATTGACGACATTCCAAATAAAAGAATTAGATTTAATATTTCTCTTCTCTCGACAAAACGAAACTACTCTTTTCTGATTGGTTGAGGAACGTCATGGCAAGCGTCAGGCTTCAGGGCGCGCGTCAGCTTGGGCCCATGGTGGAAATACATGGGTGGGGTCCTCCGGGGCACCGATTTTAGCTGGTTCTGCGCATCACCAGTTTGCGTCACGAACCACGTGACCACAGCACGGGCACTTTGAAGAGCAAGACCAGACGCTGACAGCAATGTTGCATGGAGAGCGAGAAGAGTTGAGAAACATTTTGAAAGTGGTACAAAGTGACAATTTGCAACGGTAACCATCCTAAAATAACACGATGAATGTGTACAAGATACAATATTTAAAAGAAATTCTTCATAAACCTGTTTCATTGTCTTGTAACGGGTGGTAATTCTGGTATCTGGCTGCATTTAAAATTCCCGCTAATATTGTGACGCAAAGGTGTAAGATTAACCGGTAACCATTCCGCTATGTTTCATCTAAAATGACGCAAAAATACTCATATTTTTGAAATATTGAACATGACCTCTTTTAAAAAACTGTTTTTGATCAACACATTTCATGAAGAAAAAAAAAAATCTTCAAAATTGTAATATGAAGATGCCGAAAAATAAACATTTTTGTAATTTTTGAAAAATCAGGGCTTTTAACGAAAATGATATCTGCACTATTCTCTCAAATGTCCTTTACACTATCCAACAACAAAATTTAGTCAAAAACGATGGAGCTATTTTTTTTAAATGTCGCAGAAGCTTCATGTAAAGTACCCCCAAAATTAAAATATCGGTTTCAAATTAAAGGAACCGCAACATCAGCCAGATCAATTGCGAAATACCGATTTTGAAAAAAAATCGGCTGAACGATTTAACCGCTAGCGTTGTTTACAGAGGAACAGACAAATGTTTTGTCGTCATTCGATTTCTCGGTATCAATGACCCACAAAACTTGGATTCTGGGTGCACCACGTGTTAGAGAATTTATTCCCTAAATTCATCAACTGGCTTTATCCACTTTTGCGTTTCCAGGGCTCGGCAGTAAGAGTTTTTCTGCCGAAAATTCGCCGTTTTTTTCCCAGCAGCATTACATAACGTTCTCTTCTTAAGAAGTACCTTCATAAGGGCGAGAAAGTAACAAATTGCGGGCGGTGCGTGCGCGTGTGGCAGAAGCACAGAATAGATACTACACAGAAAGGAAAGTAGAGGGCGGCTCCTTTGATCTTCAATGAGCCCCCGCGCAGCGCGGACCGCCATCTTGCAACTGTGCAAAGGAACCGCACGACTCAGCTCGAACACTATTTACTAAAAAAACGGCACTATTATTTTCTTCTAATTTTTCCAAAGGGTAGTGCTATTTGCACTGTTTATTATGGAATAAAATTAATTTTGGTATATTATTTTTTTGAAAAATTATACAAATGTAATTTTTTTAAATATCTTTCACGCTCTTCATATGCACATTTCCAGCGATTCGTAAAAACGATTGTATTTGTGGATTAAAGTGTTTTAAATAACTTCAAATAAAGTTTTTGCTGTTTACACACTTTCAATATGGCGACCATGCGCATCATATCGGCGCACGGGTTGTGGGTAGCTTTCCTTTCTGTATCGTACCTCTTGTGTGGCAGAAGGGCGCGGGCAGAAGATAAAGCGCTGGATAGTGGAGGATTGGGAGGCGACGCGCTGGCGCGTGCTGTGGAAGGCGCTCATCGCAGAGTTCATCGGCTCCTTCCTGCTGACGCTGTTCGGCTGCGGCGCCGCCGTCAGCACCGACAACTTCGGCTGGACGCACGGGGACCACTCGCCCGACACCTTCTCGTACGGCAACACCTACCACATCTCCGTCGCGCTCGCCTTCGGGCTCACCACCGCCACTGTAGTCGCGGTACGAGCCACCAACCACACTGGGGGGGGGGGGAGGTGTTGGTGAAGCTAAAGGCCGCTCCATAATAGCCCGCGAACGGGAACGCGAACGTGAAGGCAAGGACGCGAACGGGAACGAGAGGTACGTGCGCCCCACAACAAACGCCAACGGGAAGAGGAATAGCGCTATGAACCAGTAGCGGCTAAAACGAGAACTTTAAGAAACAGTTGCCGAAACCAAAGCACTTCTAGCTATGCTGCTGATACTCTTTGTATTGCCATCTGTGTGATGTGTTTGCGTGAGCTGCTGTGAATAAAAAATACTTTAACGAAAGAATATTAATTAGAAAAATATAACTATAAGTACAAAGAATGCCAAAACTACTATGAACTCACGAAAAATTCAACTATGAGAAACTAAAATTTTGTCAATAAACAAACAGCTCCAATGTACTTTAACGAAACGTTTTAAAAAAATGTGGGAAACTTTAATTCTAAATATTAATATGAATAGAAAAATAATTGTACGATAAATACTAAAAAACTCAACAATGACTAACAAAACCCACCTCAAACCACAACCTCGCAAATCCACGCTCTAATCTCAATATCGCCCTACACTCTCAATTCCGCTTCAGACCAGTGTCGCCTGTCGCGCGCAGTTCGCGTGCTCGATCAGCTGGAAAGCTTCGCCGCCATTTGCTGCACTTTCACTGGTCGAGAGGCTTCGCGTTCCAGGGCTGAGATAAATGTTGACAATCCTTCCCGTTCCCGTTCCCGCCAAGCTTCGCGTTCTCGTTCCGGGCTATTGTGGAGAGGCCTTAACCCTTCACGCGTGACTTTCGCCGCGCGCCGTCAGCTGCTGCAGCGTGACTTTTATATATTATGCCTACGTTAGAATTCCGTTTTCATCTAGATTAAAATTATATATCTTCTAAACTCTTAAAGGAAAATGTCTGAAAAATTTAGAATATCTAGAGGAAAGAATATTCTTTTATTTGGTTTATTGAACATAATCACATATAATATGCACACTAACCTAAAAAGTAAACAAATATCTTTCCGAGAGCAATGCACTTCCAAGAATTATACAAAAAGGTAAATTTTGCAACAATATGATGTTTCTTTTTTGCTATTGTTGTTCTAACATACTACTCACTTCCTTAGACAAACTTCTGGTTTTAGTACATGAATTTACGTCTGGATAATTTATTTTGTCAATCCCGCCATTGTAGTACTACCACAGAAAATTCTACGTCAGCAACCACACTATCGTTCATAAAAATCAACAGCGATGTGAAAAACGTAAAAATCGGAAAAAAAGCTGCGATCCTTCCGAAATTTATCGAGTAACCTGGCAATGCATTCAAAAGCATGAACGGCATATGCCGTCGTACACGCTAGAGAGTGATCCCGTGAAGGACGGCATATGCCGTTTTAAATGCCTGAGGGGTTAAGGCCATTCCACAACAGACCGCGAACGAGAAAGGCAACGCGAAGGCGAGGACGGGAACGGGAACGCGAGGTACGTGCGCCCCACAACAAACGCCAACGGGAAGAGGAATAGCGCTATGAATTTGTAGCAGAAAAACGAGAACTTCAAGAAACAGTTGCCGAAACCAAAGCACTTCTAGTTACCTACTCTGTCCACTCTTTGCTTTGCCATCTATCTGTTGTGTTAGCGTGAGCTGCTGTGAATAAGGAACCCATTAACGAAAGAATATTAATTAGAAAATAATAATAATAATAATAATAATAATAATAATAATAATAATAATAATAATAATAATAATAAAATAATAATAATAGCCAGTATGGATAGCCGAGATCTCTAAGGCAGTAGGGCCGTGGCGATCTTGGACGGAAGGATTACGGGTTCGAGTCCCTCCTCGGGCATGGGTGAGTTCGTGTAGGTCTGTTCGTGTGTGCCGTCGATTCATCAACATCATCATCATCATCATCATCATCATCATCATTCCATCTTCCATCTCCCAGGACTAACGACCCTGGGGTATAAAAATCGGATTCAGCCTAACGTTGATCACACTGATTAGTTACATGCAAGACTTGCAACGAGATAAAATGGTACTGAGCCCGTGCAAGTGCATGTCCTGCGTGGTCCAAGAAGGCCGATTTGCGAGCAAAAACAGGGGCACAGGAGGGATATCAGGGATATCATGTCACCTAACTCGGTTACTTTTTGATGGTGATTTGATGGTGGTGGCTTGACTCCAGGCCGTGTATTAGGCCGCACTAAATTCGCAATATGGCAGCTTGAAAGATTTCCTGTCGGAATAGCCAACTTATGAAACTATAACTCTGATCAAGTCTCTCTCTTTTTGTTTTCCCATGTTTGTTTTTCGGTAGAATTAAAAAGAGATGTTCATCTATAAGCGAATATTATCTCTGGAATAATTATTAAGTTAATTTAGAATTATCATTATCAACTATTGCGAGCTTAAGAAGTGTTAAAAAGTGTCAAGTGCAAATGAAAAATACAACCTCAAAAGTTATCTGCGGTCATACTTCTATGTTATTAATGCTTTTGAGATGTGTGTCAACAGTTCCTTCACGTTTTGAAGTGGTAGTAATAAGTTTTATTGAACGCAAATAAATACCACAATTATTGAAGTTAATTAACGTGATATACATGGTAGTTTTTAAGTGATCTAATGAATTGTTCCTAACAGTCCAGTTATGTCAATATCAATGCAAATGCATCCATTTAATTTATCTGTTCAATTATTCATTAGCTTTAAAAGTAAGTTAAAAAAATAATGAAAATCACATTAGTGTAAGTAAGTCTTCAATAACTTATCCATTGTTATCAGATAATCTGAACAAAGGTTAATATTAAGTATAGACCCAGATGTTGGCTATCCATTATTTTCCAGTTATAATTAAAATGAATTCAGAAAAATAATAATAAATATAATATAATTAATTTAAAACAAGAAATACTAAAGGGACACTTAACAACAACAAATAATGAACTACTATAACTATTTCAATTAACTTTATTATTATTATTATTATTATTATTATTATTATTATTATTATTATTATTAAAGAAAACAATTGGAAAGTAATAAATAAAACTCAAAAACGCCTAGTACTACTAAATAAATAAATTGAACGATAAAACGCAAAGAACGAAGAGCACCAAAACGCAAAATGCAAATCTTTAGCAACACTCGTAAACTAACACAACTTCACTTGGATGGCTTTGAATGTTGTCAGAATCTACGGAAGTAGTTATTGTTTCATTGCAAACTTAAATTTTTAAAAGTATCCCTACCGCTTGAAGGTAATATATACAGGGTATTTGGGTGACGGTTGGCAACAACTTTTGCCAACAAAACGAAACGAAACTAGCCTAAATCTAGTATAATAAATCTAGTATGTTCTCATCCGACAGTGACATTTTTCAAAAGTTGTCTCGTTAGTTTGGCTTTTTAGCTGGCCAGCAGCTTATGGGGAGGTGCGCGCGCAGATGTTCCAGACCATGTCCGGGGGACACATCAACCCGGCGGTGACGTTGACGTTCATGCTCAGCCGGCGAATCACCGTCGTGACGGGCGTGCTCTACGTCCCCGTTCAGTTCGGTGGTTGCACTTTCGGCAGCGGAATCTTGTGGGTGAGGAGCAGTTCTATAGAACTCAATCAAGTCTGTAAGAAGCTGCACAAAGAATTAAATATCCCATTCAGAATTCCACTCATTACCAAGATCCCCAGCAAATTCTACTCGTGCGTCAACCAAATCGCACTCCTATCGCAATTTAACCTTGATATTTCCGGCCACGAATTAAAAACAGGTTCCCGATTCAAGCATTTTTGAACATTCAGTTCGAGTTGGAGGATAAACAAGGCGCTTTGTGAGCTTCCTTACCCTTGAGATTAAGAATTTAGTATATAAGTCGCCAAAGA
The DNA here is from genome assembly GCA_964035755.1 of Teleogryllus oceanicus. Lineage (NCBI taxonomy): Eukaryota > Metazoa > Arthropoda > Insecta > Orthoptera > Gryllidae > Teleogryllus > Teleogryllus oceanicus. The sequence continues at coordinate 48,188,904 of CAXIVR010000013.1, forward strand.
ATTACACATGCAAATGTACTGCAGTACTGAACTATTTGGAGCGTTCGGAAATGATTTGGACAAACGGTATAAATTACAAACCATTCATTTTACTGCCCATATTTACATAGGTAAATTACAAGTAATCTCCTCCTAACTCAATGCACCGTTCCCATTTCCCGGGAAGTTTCCTGATTGCTGTATAAAACCATTATTTTGGAGTCGAGCGGCACCTGTCATGGGCAGTGTCTTTGAGTTTTTCATTGGATGACATTCGCCGGCCACGCAAGGCGTCCTTCATTTTATCGAACACCGTGTAGTGCGAAGGGGCCAAATCAGGTGAATATGTGGGGTGGGGAAGCTTCGTAAATCTCATTGTTGCCAATGCGTCTGTTGCGTTACGGCATGTATGCGGCTTGGCATTGTCGTGTTGAAGAAGTACCTTGGAGAGTCCAAATCTGCGTCGCAGATTTCGTAGAGTTTCGCAGTAGGTATCAACTTTCACTGTTTGGCTCGCAGGAAGCCAATCAAAAAGCACAATTTCTTCATCCCAAAAAACTGTAGCTCTTTTTTAGGAGTGAGGTTCGGACGAGGCTTTTTGCATGGTGAGCTTGCAGTGTGTTTCCATTTCATTGATTGCCGTTTTTTCTCCGGGGTCTCGAAAAGGAACCAAGATTAATCGCCAGTCACCAATCTTTGAAAAAAACTTCTCTGTCCGTGTTGTAAATGCGCAGCAATTCTCGACACAAGTCCACTCATTGCTTTTTCTGCATTTCCGTGAGTTGGTGAGGTCCTCACCGAACACACATTTCGCGCATATTCAGATCTTCATGGATGGTTTCATGAAGAGTGGGCCGAAGGGATAAAAGGCACTGACTGACTGACTGCGACGTGACGAGACTTTACAAATGTGGTAATTACTCAGTAACGGAGAAGAACTCCAGAGAATGCGCTCAACGCCTAAGAAAGGGTACAGAGATGCGTTCCGTCAACGACGCAACAAGTTTAAAAAAAAGAGTTGCTCATCCAAGACCGGTTTCGTTTTGCAACTTTGTAAATGTTATCCGTCGATCTTCCATAATCAACCCCGAAACTTTTTTGGATTGCTGCTGATGTACGCGATGTTGCTGGCCGGCCGCTGCTAATGCCTTTCTCCACACATTCATTTATACTTTCGAAATTCTGCAGCCAGTGAAAGACAGTGCTTTGTGCCGGAGCTTGTTCGCCACAAACTTCGACGAATTGGCGATAACTTTCAGTCACCCAGACACCCTCCTTCCACAAGAACCAAGTTATCCCCTTCTGACTACAAGAGTCGCCCTCCATGTCCGCGTGCGTACTCGAGTCCGTTACAAAATGAGTTACCGTTTCTCACGGAGTGAAATTGATAGATCCACCTAGTGGTATAGAACGTTTTTCTTAAGGATGAGCCAAGTGACAGTTCGCGAAAACAAGTGAACATCACATGAATTTTAGGGAAATATCCCTCCGCCGCGACAGTAGTATAGCTACGTCCCTTCGTAAAATGCTAATGGCTCCTGTGAAAACATCCCTATGAAGAAGTCTAAGAGTTTCGCTGAGGTATATCCACGTACGCGAATCCGGGAAATATATAAATTTAATTATGTACGTGGAAAATCTCTTAACATGCTCTCACAATCAGTAAAAGAAAACTGTCACGAATGTAAATAGAAAGCTCTTAATTGCAGCTCATACAAAAAGTAAATTCAATGAAATACGTAAAGGAAAAAATAATTTTTACAGAAGAGCACATAACACTGCACTTCCTAATTTCAATTATTTCTCGTGGCGCACTATATTTTTGTCGGACGAAGACATCACAAAAGGAAGAGTCGAAGCCATTTACAAGTTAGCCAACTGCAAACGAACGAATGTTGCCCGCGTCCGTGTACACGGGAGTTGAATAGGGGCCATCGGAAGGGCAACCGCCCGAAAGACGTCCTGATCGCTTTCGCGGGCTCTGCGTGCTTATTTCTGCCGGTTGTCGGTTGCAGCTGATCAAGGCAACGATGAACGTCCAGGACGACATGTTCCCCGCGTCCGTGTACACGGGAGTTGAATAGGGGCCATCGGAAGGGCAACCGCCCGAAAGACGTCCAGATCGCTTTCGCGGGCTCTGCGTGCTCATTTCTGCCGGTTGTCGGTTGCAGCTGATCAAGGCAACGATGAACGTCCAGGACGACATGTTCCCCGCGTCCGTGTACAGGGAGTTGAATAGGGGCCATCGGAAGGGCAACTGCCCGAAAGACCTCCGGGCTCTGCGTGCTTATTTCTGTCGGCTGTCGGTTGCAGCTGATCAAGGCAACGATGAACGTCCAGGACGACATGTTCCCCGCGTCCGTGTACATGGGAGTTGAATAGGGGCCATCGGAAGGGCAACTGCTCGAAAGACCTCCAGATAGCTTTCGCGGGCTCTGCGTGCTTATTTGCGTCGGTTGTCGGTTGCAGCTGATCAAGGGCGAGATGAACGACCGGAACGACGTGTTCCCCGCGTCCGTGTTCACGGAGCACGGGATGGAGGTCTGGCAAGGGCTCGTGTGGGAGACCGTGCTGGCTTTCCACCTGTGCATGATGTACCTGGTGGTGTCGGACGAATCCTACCCGTTCATGCGCTTCACCGCGCCCCTACTCGTCGGCACCACCGTCATCGTCAATCACTTGGCCGCGGTGAGTGCTCAACACCCTGCGCTCTAGCAACACTGCTCATCTATTATTTTTTAAGGATACGTTAATGCATTCGATTTGCATCTCGATGTACACTTCATAACGTACCTAAATCCAGAGGACCGTGGTTAGATAAGATTTATAATAATTTGGCAAATAAGTTTGAGAACTTGGTGGCAGAATGCACTAACTAAACATTACAGAACTTAACAACTATACACAATTTTACAAAATTGACAAACTTTACAAATTAACATGAACATTTCACCGTGCAAGCTTCCATAGTATTTCACCTTACCACACTTCACTTCATTTCTCCTCTCCTCACCATAGTGCTAATCACTGAGTTTTGATGTATTTCTTACACACTCGTTTCCCTCAACTTCACAACAATGCACTACACGCCACTGCACTTAATTATTATTATTACTATTATTATTATTATTATTATTATTATTATTATTATTATTATTATTGTCTTTATTTTCTCATCTTATTGGCACATTTGAATGAATTGCACAGATATACAGAATCAAAGCACAATTTATTATTATTATTATTATTATTATTATTATTATTATTATTATTATTCACGATTATTCCCATTTAAAGAGCGTTTGAACTTGAATTCCTTTATGATGATTGTTTGTGTTTTCTCTGGGCCCATATTTTCTTCATGTGTTCACTATGTTGTTTCTTCCGCTCTGCTGTCCATTTACATCCTGGCCTCTTCTTGCTTTCGGTTTCAAATGTATGTTTTTTGATGGTGTTCCTGAATTCTTTTCTATTTTCTGCATCATTTATTGTAACGTGTGCTTGTCTTAGATCCTCCTCGACTTCTTTAATCCATTTTGTTTTTCCCCTGCCTGAGTTGATGACTATGAGAATCCGTTTTGAAATTCTGTTTTCATTCATCCTATGAATATGTCCGTAGAACTGCATTCTTCTTTTTCTGAATGTGTCCGTAATCTTATCAGTGTGCTTATAAATTTCTAATGTGGGCCTCTTCATCCAAATCCCTTGCTCTTGTACCGGTCCAAAAATTTTTCTGAGAATTTTCCTTTCTTGTTTCTCTATTTCTTTTATTTTTGATTGACCACCGATTTGTGTCGTTTCAGCGGCATATAGTGCCTCAGGAAGTACGACAGTGTTATAATGTCTTAATTTTGCGTTAATGGATATGGACTTTTTGTTGTAATAGTTCCATGTGAGTTTCTATGCTCTCTGCAATTTTCTTATTCTTTCCTCATTGGCCCTTAGGTTGATCCCTGATGGTTGGATGATTTCTCCTAGATATTTAAAGTGCGGCACTTGTATGATTGTCCCGTAGGTTGTTTCGATAGGCAGTTTGTCTTGTGGCACTCTTTCTATGTATTGTGTTTTCTCGTACGAAATTTGAAGACCAGTTTTATGTGCAATTTCGTGTAGTTTCTCTATGGCGTCTGTGGCCTCTTTTCTATTATTTGTGAGAATTGCGAGGTCACCCGCAAAGGCTAAGCATTTCACATGGAACCTATTCTCTTTTTTTATACCAATTTGGATACCTTTAACTTCTTTTTCCAAGTCCTGATAATTTTCTCGAGAAGGATATTAAAAAGTAACGGCGAAAGTCCGTCACCCTGTCGCAGTCCAGTTTGGATCTCAAATGGTTCGAAACTTCCCCATGAATTTAACTTTGGAAATTGTGTTAGTTAAAGTTTGCCGGATGAGTGTTCTTGTCTTTCTGTCGATACCGAATTCTTCTAGTGTGTTGTAGAGTGTTTCCCTGTCTATGGAGTCCCATTTTTTCCCTGTCTATTATTATTATTATTATTATTATTATTTTATTAATAATAATAATAATAATAATGATAATAATAATAATAATAATAACAATAATAATAATAGTCACACTTTAGGATAGACTATAGGAGATTACTTATTTAATAATATTAAATTTGCTCAGGCTTTGAGGAAAGGGATCAAAGATTGACACAGGCAAAACGTTCCAGTCTCTAATAGTTGGATTCGCGAATGAATATTTCCCAACGTCCGTTTTCTGAATTCTTGTGTGAATTTTGTGCATGTGATCCGCTCTGCCGAAATATGCAGGTTTCCCTAATCGACTTTGAACATTTCACTTCTCTTATGAAGGGAATTATGGGATGGAATTATGAAAAAACAGACCGTGTCAAGTTAACATCTCGTTAAATGGTAAATCTGAAACATTAAAATCCTGTAAAAGTATAATCTTGTATGTACCACCGGCATTAACGGACCTAATGATATTGGGTGACAATAATCCTCCGGACTTTTTGGCGCCGGTTGACCTTAAGACCCGTTATAACGCTCTTCATGCACAAACAACTATTATTTACGCGGCATTGGCTAATCTTTCTTCATATTCATTCCTTGTGAAGGAGGAAAAAGGTCAATTTCATACAATGTTGTTCGTTATTATTATTATTATTATTATTATTATTATTATTATTATTATTATTATTATTATTATTATTATTATTATTATTAATGTAATTGGTTCAAATTTCAATAAAACACTATGATTTCTCTAATTTTATTTTATAGTACATTGCTATTAGATTAAACATGTTATCTTCCGCACTGCTACTGGCGTCTAGCAAACTATTAGGCAGCAGTCAGCTCACCGTTACTACCTCTGGAGGAATACATGAGAAACCAATCTGCTCTTAGCGACAGGCGAAAAATAATGATTGTGGTGCATGTATCAACATATTATTTAAATTGATTTTTTGCGCATTTCTGTTGCATTAATCGTTACTTAACTTTGCAAGGACAATGCGACAATCCTTAAGAAGAGCCTGTAAAAATTTCGTATGTGAACACATCGTTTTTGGTATCGATGTCAGTTACAAATTAGATTTATTTACCTTTTAAAATAATTGATTGACATTTGACATTTGGGGAGCATTGACATTTTGGGGAGCTTAAAAAATAATTTAAAATAACATTTATGAATATTATTGAAAATTTCCCATTTTTAAATCATTTGTAACCTGTGCTATTTGATGATTTGATCTGTTTTGCTTCAGTTGTATGCCACGGGTGGAACGGCAAATCCGGCACGTGCAATTTCAACAGCAGTAATAAGCTGGCAATATTTTGATCACCTATGGGTAAGTGAAACAATCTACAATTTCATTACATTAGAACAAGGAAGCCTTCATCAAAGGACATATTAAAATATTCTTTTATTAATAACAAGGTATAATTTTGATGTGAAACTTTAATATCACACGGAAACACCGGTGTAAACGAATAGAAATGTGTACCGTAACAAAAATGTCAAAATCGTCTTGCCTTAATAACTAACACATTAACTATTAGAGTCAGATAAATAAATGAGGTGTCAGTTTTACTTTCTCGTATACGTACGTATATACGGGGTAATAGGGAGAAAATGCTGCGGAAAATATATTTCGAGATTTCAAGTGAAATAAACTTTTTGGACTTCTCTGACACTGAAAAAATGATTTTTTTTTTTTTCAAAACGTCCGTCTGTCTGTGAACAACACTAGCGACTAAAAGCCCACCCGACCTTACCCAGCGATTTGTGGAATACTAGAATACCATGGGGCGCTGCTTTGACGAAAAAAATCGGTTTCAATTTTCTGCAAAGATGGCGGCCCTTTGTAGTATAGTCACAGAATACGTATAACAGTAGCGAGGCTCAGCCCGTCTTTTGGCTAGTTTCGGATGCGCGCGCATACATGGAGACAAAGTAAAATTACGGACATCTGCTACTGAAGTACTATGATTTGTTTGTGAACCTGCTTTTATGAAGAACTGGCTAAAAAACGTAAAAAATAATTCGTGATGTTTCTTGACCTCGAGGTTTTATGTTCCAAGAATTCCAAGTGAAAGTCATTAAATAACACGTAAATTTACATAGAACCAACGTTTTACCCTTACATTTGACATGTATCGGAACAGATTTGATACGCTTCACCTATATTGTTATACTTTTCCTGGTTACACATTAACAACAATATGCGTGTCGAAATGGGCGCAATGTTTTGCAATTAAATGGGGAAATAATAAACGAAAGGGCTCTGAATTGTTTTTTTTTTTTTTACTTTTCCAAAAACCTAGAAATGAATGATGGAAAGTTGTTCAAAAGCACAACAGAAATGTTATTATCTCCTAGATAATAAGATTTTTATGAACATTTCCAGATACTTTCGTGAAAAATAAAGAAATATTTGTTATCCTTCATGATTCCACTATACACTTTCAATGGACAACATTCATTAGATTTAAATATGATAAATATAATTGTTACGAAAAGTCATAAGGCAGGCTAAAATCATGAAAAACGATCAGGATATTTTGAACTCAAATAATAAAACAAAAGCAATGTGGAATATAATGAAAAATACTTCCAAATCAACTAGAAAACCCGTAGAGAATGTTGTTTTAAAATATAACGATATGAATGTGAAAGATCCGGCAACAGTGGCTAATCTCTTTAACCATTACTTTTCGAGAATTGCTGCCGATCTCACTAAGGGTCTTCAGGCACAAAATTCAAAATTCAAATAATTTTTTACTTAAAAATTTTTCCAAGCTTCTAAGTCACGTTGTGTAAGTCATATGCGTAAGGAAAATAAAATATAGATAATATTTTACTTTTTGGTCAGATTTAGCAGAAAGATGCTGTATTACTAATGAAAAGGTAAATAGCTAGACCAACACGTCGTCATAGGGCATTTAACACGGAGTTGCGCTACTATGTATGTACGTATTCTATAGTATAGTTGACCTTCTCCTTCCCTTGTACAATAAACACGTCAAGGTAAAAGCTTGCAAGGAGAACTGATGACAACATTCTAAGCACATCTCCATTGGCGCGAAACACAAAGCATTTGACGATGAAGTCCAAAACTGTTTGTTGTTGTTGTTTTTGTTTCTAAAAAACTAAAGAAATGGCTGCGGCAGATTCAGGTCTTTCCCAGGAGACATTTCAAGCTCCTGAAAAAGTTAGGAGAGCTTATGCTAGCGGAGAATGCAAAATTATTGAGAAAGTTACAAAGGTGTGCGAGTTGGATACAAGTTAACCAGATTTTGATATATTAGCAATATGTAAGTGTGATATGTAAGTAATGCTTTGGATCGCATTTCTGCTTACATCGGAGCAAATATTTCTACGAGACGGAGAACAAAGATTAAAAGAGCGAGTAATCCTTTGTATTTCTCAGAACACCAAGTAAAAAAGGAACATTCAAGCAGACCTATTTATCATGCTATACGAAACTAGGGTGGCTGCACAAGTGAATGACCGGAGCCAGTAAATGATCAACATACACTAAAAATGTTTAAAATAAGCACCATAGGTCTCTGAGCCAATCAACGTGATAATGATTTGTCAAGAGCAAGGTATTTGTAAGTTTTCTGTGACTGGCCAGCCATAAACACCTGAGAGTGAGTTTGAAATGGTGGTCGAGTTACTCGTGTGAGAATATTTTGATCCAGTATATTTCACAATAAGGTAAGTTAAAAACGTGTAGTTAAATAATAATACGAGTACACGAACATAACCTCAAATGCACATATTAGGGGGTAGTCATGCTCTGGAAATTGCCTTGGCTGCGTTTCGGTGAATGACCATTTTGTTCATTCATTGCTGATACAAAAATATTGTCCTTCACTCTGTTACTGAATACTCTGTTAACATTATAAAATATAAAATTCTGATTGATTTTCATGTAGCAATTACTAGACATTAATGATCACGCGCCTAAATGGTCATTTGCTGGTACATTCACATTAAAAAAATATGTTTACCAGCTTTCCGCGGATCTTAGTTAAAAGTTAATTTATAGTATTTTAAATCTTTAAAAAAGGTTGTCTTGTTAACTAGACTCACACAGTTAATACGACGAAATTCATTATAATAAAAGAAGAATCGTCCCTTTATAGTTTTAAATAATTGTGTAAGCTTCACAAGTCAAGAAATTTATATTGCTTTGCATTGAAATGTAGATTTGAATTTGATTGTCCAGAAGTTGGCATTGCTTCCAAAACTCTAGAGGCCGATTTTATAACTAATATCCCCCCTCTGCCCGCATTTCACCAAGCTATGGGTCAAGAAAAGTTGCGCGATTATTAAAAATATGTATTTACTATTGTTTTAAACTCTGGCACTCTATTGTTTTTTAAGAGGTGGCTGGTGTTAGTGCGTTAGAAATATTATAACTGTTGTCATTTATACGGGAAAGCATGTGCTGTTGTAGCACCACTACTGTAATAAACAAATTCTGTATTTGTTCCAGGCATTTGTGGCCGGCCCTCTTGTAGGAGCAGTACTTGCGTCATTATTTCATGCTCTTATCTTAAAGGAAGAAGAACATGAAAAGCGACAACGCCAAATTTCTCTATTTGGAAAAAAGTAATCTGTGAATCCCATCACAATTGTATAAAATTGATAACAAGCCATTTCGGTATTTTATGTATCCATACCTTTAACCTGTTGGAATCGTATTTTTTTGGTATTTAGTTTTATTTATTTTCATCGAAGTTGTAAACTGAATTGAAATTAAATTAATAAATGAATAACACGAAATAAAAGTATTAGTATTCCCCAAACCAATTTATTCTATTGCCTTTATTTTTTTTTCATTTTCCCCTCGCCAGTTGCCCTGGCAAGGCGGGAATTTATTCATATGTACGGGATACATTTCTGCTCCAACCGTGAGGTTTGTGGAGCTGCAGGAAGGTTATGACTTAAATAAACTACTTATAATTAATCTTAACCTAACTAAAACTATACATGGCCTCTTTGGGCTATTTGTTTTATATAAATAATATTGATATTGAAAATAAGTTCTTTGTAAATTGTTCTTTTCTCTTCTTTTTTGTTTTTATTCATTCATTCACTCATTCATGCTTATTCTATATTTACAAACACATTCATTCACACATTCATACCGCACTTCACTGCACTATCACTACACTATTTACACACACTTTGTTCGCCACGGCGCCGACTTTCCTCAGGCGTCCGTGGCGCCGTGACGTTTTCGAACCCGGGCGGCCCAGGCCCGGCGGGGCGCGTTTCCGCGCCTCCCACGCGGTTTCCGGCCTCAGGAAGCGGCGACCGCCTCCCTGCGGTAGTTGGCGATAGTTATGAGGGGAAAACAACTTAAAAACACACACAGTCGGCATTTAGGACATTTATGTTCTATTCAAAAGTTGTAGAACTAGTCGTTATTGATTACTTGGGCTACTCTGTAACTTCAAAATTGCATTTCTGTGATGTACAGAACCGTTTTTATGCCTTGGACTTATTTTATTAGCAAAATAAATATGACATATTTTAAAAAAATAATTTCTTTATTTTTGAACATATGAAACAGTACCATTGTGGCATAAATATTGTGACCGTCCGTTTTCTTAGATTCCGAAAACGTGTCACATACGCCCTAAGGAAGCGAGGGAAAAGAATATTTTGAACGCGCGCCAACGCGGATGAATATTTGGAATGCTAATTAGAATTTAGAACAAGAGAGACCGCCACCATAGACCGAGGGCGAGACCGGAGGTCGGATGAAAGAAAAAGTTCTTTCTGAAGGTAGCAGCTGAACTGGGCGGACGTATGGAAAACGGTACGCCAGGAAGTGACATTGCAGCGGACTTCAGATTTGCAACTTTTTTTTAGGAAAACTCTTCTAGAAGACCAGAAGAGGTAATTATTCTATTATAAATTGATTTAAACATAATCTTAGAAGAAAGATAATGAGAAATGTTATGAATTTATAATGGAAGAATTAGGGAGAGAAATTTTGAATAGATGGCAGTAATTAATAGCTTGCATTCATTTCTCTTTCCAGTTTTTTTCTCTCACATGCTTTTCTTATATTTAAATACTCTCTTGAAGTTGGTGCTCATATAAAAAGGGGTGATCTCTGGATTCATTTTCACTCTGAATATCCAGTTGGTCATTAACCGTAATCGAAAATAAAGTAAAATTCATATGAGAGTATTCAAGAATATAAAACTTGAACGAGAAGAAGAAGGCGATTTCTGGGGAGCAACTGCGTTCTCAACCCGAGGCCACGACGCTTCAAGGCCGAAGCAGCTCGGTGAAAAGGGGTAGAAGGAAGCCCAGCGGACTGCTCTACGCGGCCGAGAACACAGTAAGGTCGTTCCAAATAAACTGTTTTGTAGGGATAGGAGTGATTCAGTTTAATAAGAAAGCTTATTCTGTATCTGTCACGTAGAAAGAAAGGGAGGGTAACAGATTTACCACGCTTAAAAGATAAGAAAAGTAAAAGTACATTTGTTTCCGACTTCTAATACGTGAGAACAGAATCAATCTTTTCTTTCAAAAGGATTTGAAGATCTAATATTGTAATATAGTGATTAAAAGTTTGTGTAAGAGTATAATTATAATAATAGTCATTCTCTGGATTTTAGAGAAAGAGTTTCCTTTTGTTGTAAAAGTAATGTTAAGTCAAAAGTATTAATTTTGATTTTCAATGTGTGTTTCTTTCACATTTTTGTAAAGTAATATTTTAACGATTCTTTCGAATTTCTGAAAGTGTGTTTGTTAAACAATTGGGTTGTAGATGAGAGTAGGAAATTGTGTATTGAGTTATTAGTGTGTGTGTTTTTTTTACAGTCAAGAGTATTCTGTATTTGATTTTTTTTCTTGTGTGCCATTGTATGTATTTGTCATAGCAGCAAATATTTTTAGAATATATTCTGAATTTAGTGAAAGTGATTCTCACCCGAGTTATTTGTAATTTTGCATCCAATCCATAAACGATCTTCACGACCCTGCCCCCCCTATTTTTTTATTTATTGTGTCCACACTGGGACGTCTATACTGAGCTAGTCGACCATCTGGTGAATTGTGTTCGCCACCCCCTCAAGACGTCTCAGGTCGGGTGCTGGCCTTACGGCTTGTACCGGACGGTACTGTGGCTCGCAATATATAAGGATGTGAATTAATATATTGTGCTACAAGGGCATGAAAAATACTCCTACTAAATACTCCTACATAATACCAGTATCTACTCATTATCGATTTCTACTTGAGCCTGTGGCTATTTCAAAATATTCTGATAGAAATGGAAATATTCACATGAGATGTATTTTTACCATTTTTGAACGTCGATTATTTTCTTTCCGACAGCTGAGACAAACTTTTTGTGTGTGTGTTATTTAAGGTCGCATCAACAGCGGCTAGATCATTAGCGACCACTATTGACATTAACGTCATGGCAGCTATGAGGGTGAAACGAAATGGTGATAAGGGGTGAAAGGACGAACACAAATACAACCATGTGCGAGGCGGGACTCGAACCCGCGACCCTTCGGTCCGAAATCAATACGACACTACTGCCTCTCGACCACCGGGCCGACTGAGACAAACTTTCTTGAAATGCAAATGTGGACATGCTTTCTCTTTTGCCTACATACATGAGTACTTGATAAGCCCATCAATATATTTACTCACGTGCCACGGGGTAACCTAAATATTCTCCATCATACGTTAGCTGCTTTTCTTGGAAATACTCAGTACGGACTCACAATGAGGACTGCCAGATCGAACAAGAGACTTTGTTGTCTTCTAAAAATAGTTCGACCACCAGGTTTTGAAGTCTATGATAGCCTCAGTGCCTATTGCTGTTGTCATGGAGAATTTAGACGTTTCCTATATGATTATACTAGTTCTGAGTGAGGATCAGAAACTAATCCTGGACGTCTTTCTATTTTCCAGACATAATTTTAGTTGGCAGTAAAACACATACATCAAGCTAGACAAATTTAATTTTTACTCTGATTTATAGCTTGAAGAATAACAAAGAAAATTTATATCTTAATTCTTTTTACGGAAAAAGTTGACTTTTGTACTCTTTTATGATCGCCGATTCAATTATAAACAACCTTTATTAAGAGAAAAGTTTTCGTATCACTCGCTTTTTAACTAGTATTAAAAAGTTCTTAAAAATGAACATACTGTAACGATCGCGCCCGGCGGTCCTATCCCTTCCGGCCCCCCGGGTTGTCCGCAGTGAAAGCTGAACTGTGAAGTGTGTGCATCGCGGTGAATAGCAGTGCAGTGTTGTGCTCAGTGCGTTAACCGTGGCAGTGCATCGACTGTGGTTAGTGACGTGAACTGTGACCAGTGCATCGAACTGTGATCAGTGCAGTGAACTGTGACCAGTGCTTAGGACTGTGCGAGTGTGCAAGAGAAGAGTGGTGTAAATAAATAATCAAGAGAAGAGTAGTGTACATAAATAATCAAGAGAAGAGTAGTGTAAATAAATAATCAAGAGAAGCGTAGGTAAATAAATAATCAAGAGAAGTGTAGTGTAAATAAATAATGAAGTGTTTTCAGTGATTGTGTTAAGAAACAAAATAAACGTTTTTGTGTAAATAATACGAGACTTTTAATTCACCACCTAGAAACGTAACAATACAATAGTTATAAGTAAATGTTTAATTCTGAGGTAAATTTGAAATTTATGTTTTAAAAGTAAATATGTTATATTAGTTATCCTGAAATATTGAAGCTTGAAAATTATCGTTTTAGTATTTTTTGCAGAAGTCTCGTCGAATCGGTTTATTTAAGATATAATAGAGCTTAGTATTTAATATTGAATTATGTACTTTTAAAGAATTATTTCAAAATTGTTTAAGAATTTTCAGGTTGCAGGTTTCAAGATGCATTTTTTAAAATTTTGAGAAGAAACTGTATAAGGAAATGATCCTAGTTCGAATATTGTCTAACAATCTATGCAAGTTGAGTGAATCGTCTTAGGTTACATTTCTTTGCTACGAAACTTGAAACTTCTAAGAAACGTGTTAGTATCACTTTAAATAGTAATATTGACGTATGTACCTGGTGCACCAGACCATAATTTTTGTGACTTTAAATTTGGATGGAATGATTATTTGCAAATATAATAAATACAGATTCAGGTGTAAACAATAATACTGCTGCCTATATACACAAATAAATAAACTAATGAATGATTGATTTTTTCGTGTTTCCGGGCGCGTCAACTGCTTCGATCATTAGTCCCGTTAGTGTAGTGCATGTTTTTTCTCGGGAGATGGCGGTGATCTTCCCCGCTGGATGGCGAGATCCGGCACCGACTTACCGTCGGCTAGTGGGGTTTCCCCCTACCCAGGATTCTCCCACCAGTGGGGCACCGCCTCAGTCGGGACAAGCTCTAAGCTCCCGACCGGTCTCCCGGAATATGTGGTAGTGTAGTCCATGTTAGTGTAAGTGTGTGTAAGAGGAGAGGATAGGACAAGGAAGAGGAAGGACAGATCGCGCGCGGTCCGTGGCCCGTTTGGTAGGGTACTGCTCCGGCATTCGCCTGGCGTTGATCGGAGAAACCACGGAAAACTACCGATCAGAACAGCCGGCCGCTAGAATTCTCCTCCAGACTGCGACTGAATTCGACCTAGCTGAAAAGCTAATGTCGAAAATTCTGCCGCCATCAGGTCTCGAACTTAGGACTTCCCGGACAGAAGCGCTGCAGTGACATCAGGTGACTGAGCTACCGCTACCGGTACTAATGAATGAGTTATTTTCGCATCTCAAGTTGTGAATTATTAAAAATAACCATAATTTATTATTTAAAGTTAGTTTAAAATTCGCAGTATATTTATTTAGCAGTAAACACTGAACATTAATCTAGACAAAACAAACAAAAACATTTTTCAATAAACACAAATTAAAATTTGGAAAATAAAAATTTTCAGTCAGCCTAACAATCCATGGATTTCACATTTCTTAGTTCAATGTGATGACGATATACTCAAGAGGGCCTGTATCTGACAGAAAGAAATCCCACATTCCACGTTTCCAAGGCCCACTACTCCTATGGTGAGAGGCGAGTACTAATAGCGTAACAAATTGAACATTGCGCTCTCCGCCATATTGAAGGCAAATATGGGAGTGGTCATTTAAAACCGTGAGCCTTAACGCCTTTTTCACGGGATATTACGGATTCAAAACTTCGAAAATCACATTATTATTGTTCCTATAAACTATGATAAATAAATTACGAACAATTTAAATGGGTTTTAAAAATAACATAATTGGAAATAGCTAGAATCGTTTGACCCTCAATTCAGGGAAGATAATGTCATTAGTTTTGCATCGTTTTGTTGCCCTACGTAGCTAATGCATTTTTTTAAAGGAGAGATTCAAATTATTTTTTAAAGCGAAAATGATTTAAGTAAAGATTGGCACACAAAAATCTTCATTCTCAAGAAATCAACAAAATTCATGTAATCTGTCTTCTAATTTTTACTTCCTCGTATACGTACATATATACGGAGTAATATACATAGTTTTGAGAAAGTTATGTAATGCTGCGGCAAAAAACGGTGATTTTCGGACGGAAAAACTCGTATTGTTGGGCCCTCAGAAAAGGTGTATAAAGTCTGTTCTAAACTGTAGTAAATTACTCCCTTTAACATATTATGTAGTCAGAATTTTAATAATACGAACAAGTTTTCAAATTAATAAAATATTTTGGGTATATAACGAAAATATTTTCTTACTCCGTGTGCAGGTATGCTAGGGCCAAATTAAAGTATATATTTCAATTAGATGAAAAATGATCATGTTTCTAAATGAAACATGTTTTGGTTGTATCATTTGGGTTATTGAAAGTTGCTTCTTGTAACCCTAATGCTTCTTTATATTCGCCTTGAAATCACAGAACAATGAAGCTCTCATTATATATTTTTATTGATGCGAAAATAATAATCTTTGTATAGTAAGTTTAAAAAATTCAAAGTACTAATTTACCAGGGAAATACCTAGAACTCTCGTCGCGTACGGACACAACACGCCTGTCAGCACCTGCCAAGGATCTAGTTGCCTACAATATGACAGCCTTCAACTTGCAACGCTACACTAGCGCTACATGTGCATCTAGGTAATACCAAAGAGTATATCGATAATACTATCCAATATCTTTGATTGTTCCATGATGTTTAGCTCAGCCGCCTGTAATATTTCTTTGTCATGGTTTACACCTTTGGAGACGTTCCTATCAATGTAATATTTATGTAACTGGGTACTCAGCGATTCACTCAGCTACTGAATTGGTTTGTGCTTGATCGTGGACGATCTTCTATAAAAAGGTACGTGGCTCTAATGGGAAAGCTTCCCCTTACATCGAAACTGACAACATTATTTCATGATCAACATTCTTGGAGGAATGTTGTAGAGAAATCGTACAAATGTTTTAAATTAAAAAATGAACAAAATGCAACATAACAAAATACTTTCTGAGTGTTAAGTAGATCTGATGCTTTTACTGAATAAAATCAATTACTTTATGTACGATGCATTATGAACTTCTATATAAGTGTAATTGTTTCGCTGTATTGAGTTCATAGGTAGGTTATATATTTTAGACGTTTACGTGACTAGTCTACCATGCCTTAACAGAGGAATATATTGTCTTCATTGTAAAAGCATTAGATGATACTTCATTGCGTTACACAAAAAAAATTTATTTAACTTTCAGTAATCTGCAAACTCTTATTGATTTTTTGTCGGTTCGTAGTCAATAGAAGAACAAATTTCCAGATTGAATTAGGAAATGCAGCATATTTGTTTCGTTCGTTTTCCCTTGAAAATGAAGACCCACAATGGCAATTATGAAAGAGCCCGTTGCGCCATTTGTGATGTGCCTCGAGGATACAATGATTAGCGTGCAGAGTGGTTGTACCCACGTTTGCGGGTTCGAATCCGATCGAGGCTGTGGATTGTTAAGGGCGAAACAATCCGTCGTACGCCTTTCTCTCCAAACGGCCAATATTTCCTGTAGCAGCCTTCGTAGCCGTTGCCTTTGGAGAAGTGGCCTTCGCGGCGCTGCGACTTATGCCTTACTGTTACGTTTTCCTTGTCGGAAAATCTAATTTTACACTCAAATAACATCCAAGTACTAACATACGAAACCTCATTGTATTCCGCATTTTATGATCTAGCATATGCTGGCCAGAAAAATATGTAGTTCCGTTTAAAAACATCGTAATTGATTAAATTTCTTTAAAATAAAAAAATTATTAACAATGTATCTACGGCATATTACTTGCCCCGTGCTTCCACATTGTTGAGGGAAAACGGTACTTCGATATCGTGTATGATTCGGAAAACTTCATACAAACAATTTAAAAAAATACTTTTTAAAAAATATTGATTGTGTGTGTGTGTTTCTTCACTTGATATAAGACCCGTGCGAGAACTCGCGCATATTAAACTCCACCATCTCCCCTCCACCATTTCCGCATTAAGCCTGTAATATATCTTTTTCTTCAAGACCCTGTTATCCTCCGTCACTTGTTCTGAGCATCCTTGTAATCGATAACAATACAATACACCCTTATCAATACATACTATTCTTATTTAATGTTATTACCGAGCAGAGAGGTACACTCGTGTAATTCAATCGCGTAGAATATCAAGTCATTGGTTTAATTTCACATACAGTAGCAGATTCTGCAGGCACTGAACAAAAATTTAATAGGATGGTCAAGAAGACCTCATCCTGTAGAATAGGGTGTGAGAAACATTTCTTTTGGAATAGGGTGTGAGAAACAAACATTTTAGTTTTTTCGGCCATAAAATGCTTAGTTTAGGATTTATTTAACGATATAGATTCAACAATTCGGACAAGTGTTGCAATGCTTCATATTTTTTAAGTCAAAATGCAATTCGTCACGTCTCTGTGAAATTCTTTCTTTAGAGACCTCATTTATAAAGATTGGTTGCGTGTGAGAGCCACAAAACGTACGTAACACTGAAATAATTTAGGAGGCGATTTCTCCACATAACACCATACCCCCATTTGTTTATTTATTTGCAAATCTATTTTATTCATTTATTCATTTATTCATTTATTCATTTATTCATTTATTCATTTATTCATTTATTCATTTATTCATTTATTCATTTATTCATTTATTCATTTATTCATTTATTCATTTATTCATTTATTCATTTATTCATTTATTCATTTATTCATTTATTCATTTATTCATTTATTCATTTATTCATTTATTCATTTATTCATTTATTCATTTATTCATTTATTCATTTATTCATTTATTCATTTATTCATTTATTCATTTATTCATTTATTCATTTATTCATTTATTCATTTATTCATTTATTCATTTATTCATTTATTCATTTATTCATTTATTCATTTATTCATTTATTCATTTATTCATTTATTCATTTATTCATTTATTCATTTATTCATTTATTCATTTATTCATTTATTCATTTATTCATTTATTCATTTATTCATTTATTCATTTATTCATTTATTCATTTATTCATTTATTCATTTTATTCATTTATTCATTTATTCATTTATTCATTTATTCATTTATTCATTTATTCATTTATTCATTTATTCATTTATTCATTTATTCATTTATTCATTTATTCATTTATTCATTTATTCATTTATTCATTTATTCATTTATTCATTTATTCATTTATTCATTTATTCATTTATTCATTTATTCATTTATTCATTTATTCATTTATTCATTTATTCATTTATTCATTTATTCATTTATTCATTTATTCATTTATTCATTTATTCATTTATTCATTTATTCATTTATTCATTTATTCATTTAGTATTACCGTTGGCGCAGAACCATGTCAACGAACGCAAGGGAATGGTGCGCGGCGCTGCCGTGGGCGCGCTACGGCAAGGGGATGGCGTGCGAGTTTTTGGGCTGCTTCTTCATCAACTTCCTGGGGTGCGGCGCCGCCATCGCCAGCGGCGGCTACGGCTACCACGTGCCCGCGGACTACAACATGACTGGCATCGAAGAATTTATCTACGGCGACGACTACCACATGGTGGTCTCCATCGCTTTCGGACTCATCATGACGGCCAACGTTTCGGTACCACTGTCACTGCCGTGGGAGTAATTGATTGATAGATTCGTGTTTCCGGGCGCTACTACTGCTGCTGCTGCTGCTCCTAAAAAACGAAGATAAAAGTCGTTGATCCCGTAAATGTAGTGCGTGTATCCCCTTGTGAAATGGAAGTGATTTCCCCCGCTGGATTTTCTCCCCTTCGGCTCGCAGGTTTCCCACCTAACTAGGTATCTCACACCCGCGGCGCAGCACCTCAAGCTCCCGACCGGGCTCCCGACATGTGTGGTAGTGTAGTGCATGTATGTGTGGAAGTAATGGGTAAAGTACGGACAAGGATGAGGAAGGAATGATCGCACGCGGTCCGTGGCATGTTTGTTTTGGTACTGCTCCGGCAATCGCCTTGTGTTGATCGGAGAAACCACGGAAAACTACCGAACAGAGCAGCCGGCCGCTAGAATGCTCTTCCAGACAACGACTGAATTCGAACTAGCTGACAAGCTAGTGCTGGAGGACTCGCGAGGTCTGTCACTGTCTGGGGGAGAATTCTAGCGACCGGCAGCTTTGATCCGTGGTTTCTCCGATCAATACTAGGCGAATGTCGGAGTAGTACCGTAAACACCGGCCGCGGATCTCCCGTGATCTTTCCTTCCTCTTCCTTGTCCTATCCTTCCTCACCCCTTACGTACTCATACACACACAATGACATGCACTTCACTACGAAATATGCTGGGAGAACGATCGGGAGCTTAGAGCTTGTCTCGGCTAGGGCGGTTCCCTGCAGGTGGGAGATACCTGGTTGGGAAAACCCGTCTAGTCGATTTGTAGGTCGGCGTCGGATCTCGCCATCCAGCGGGACAAGATCACCGCCACCTCACAAGAAACATGCACTACAGTTATGGGATTAACAACCTCAGCAGTTGACGCGTCCAGAATCACTAGAAATCATTCATTCAATCACGTAATGACGGGTACGAAGAGAAATTGTCTTTCAGATGTTTCTGCACGTGTCTGGGTCTCACGTGAACCCGTCGGTGACGTTGGGCTTGCTGGCTATCCGCAAGGTGGGCCTCATCCGGGGGCTGCTCTACATGCCCATGCAGTTCATTGGCTGCCTCGCGGGGTCCGGCGTGCTCAAGGTGAGTTCTGTTCTGAGCAGGGCTACTACACAATCAACGCATGCACTCACCAAAAAAATACATTTATTTCCACATTCCATGAATTCGCACATTGAAACAGAGCCGAGTCGTCAATCATCAAACCCAGTTTTGTCCATGTGGGAGTGACCCCTACACTGTTCTTGATCACAGTCGGTCATTCACTGCTCGTAGCTTGACAGTACTTTGTACAGCCTGTACTTTGATTGAAATGTTAAGTCCGTTGAAACTTGATTCACTGCGGTGTTGTCATTCAATTGGGATCTTGAACATCAATGTAGCTACGTCACTATTAAGTCTATTAAGTATATTAAGTCTATTAAGTCTATTAAGTCTATTAAGTCAAGTCAATGTTAAGTCACTATTCCGTATTTTCACAATGCTAAATTTAACGTAAAAGGTAACGACGCAAAACCTAGAAATGGGTTACTGCGTGTGCGAGGCCATTCACAACGCCCTGACGTCATCGTAGACGTAAATCCGTAAAATTAAGAGTGGACAAGCACAAACGTTTTTGTTAGGTTTATGTAAGAAGTCTACCCGAAGATCGCCCCGAAGTCTACCCGAAGATCGATCAGAGAGCAGCATGAAAGAAGCAAATACACAACAAAATTCACGAGAAGTTTATAAAAGGTCGATTTCAGAGTGTGTTCAGGTAGTTTGTGGTTATATAGTGAACTACTTTGCGAATGGTTTTAATGCGAGAAGTGAATTCAAAGAAAGAATTTGGGAAATTTTTCTTGTTACTTTAACTTGACAGGGCGAATAAATTAATTACCTTCGACGAATTACTCGTTAATTTGTTACAAGAGAACTCTTGTTTATAAAATAAAGGAAATGCGAGACCGACTTGAACAGCTCCTCGCATATATTGTTATGTTAACAATCCTGGTTATATGTTTAAACAGGATATTTTAGCTAACATTGGGTATATGGGTTCGTCCCTCTTCTATTATGTTGGATTTTAACCACACACACACACACACACACACACACACACACACACGTGTGTGTGTAGTTATGTTATTATAGTATTTTTGGGCATTTATACAAATATATTCACTGTGTTGTATCACCATTTTCAATTTTACTATTCTGAGATCAAATTCCCTGTCAATTATCCCCAAACCAAAATTAATTTAAAAATTTTTTTTAATTTCCTTTTGAATTTTATTTTGATAGCAAATTCGAAATTAACAACCCCTACAATCCAATGGTGTACATCCCTTTACAATCCTTTCTAAATCTTCCTATATTCGCTAGGCTTCTGTGCCTTTCTAATGTCCGCCAAAACAGCCTGAAAATAATTACTCAAAATAAGTGACGGCATCTGTAATTTCCAAATCTATACAAAATTGACTTATTTTAGATCTTATATTAAAGATCTGTTGCTCGCAACCTCGTTTTGAACGCATTATTTTAACAGAATTACTCGTGAAACCCAATATGCGTATTTTAGTCCAATTCAGCCCACTGTTCTCCGTTTCTTTAGGTTCCTTTATATTCAGGAGAATTATTTGCATCCATCTTTCTCTAACTACGGATACGAATATTGTGTATATACATATATCGCGACACCCCACAATATCGTACTAACGAGCCACAGCAACAGAAATCGTTTACTATCGCAGTAATGTCGTAAATTTTCGCATAATTCGTGCGACTTTATGGTGACCGATAAAATGCTGAACATACCACGAAATGTTATAGTGTTATTACTGCCTCGCCCAAATTAAAAATATCGGCTCTGCTATGCTCCGCCTCGATTTTTAACATTTGGCCTCGGCAGAAATAACACTCATAACATTTCTAGATATGTTAATGGCTATTTCTGGTCTAGCACCGAACATTATTCACAGTATTTGCACTGTGCAATTTACCCCGCAGGGGGATCGCGATGGCGTAGGTTGTCGCGGCGCCGCTCACGTCGTTAGCCTAAAGGTGCAGGCAGTGAGCAGGCGATGCTAAGGCCGGGCAACCGGCCACCCACCAGTTGGGCCTGTGGCGCGTCGCTTTGGAGCAGGATTGGGCAAAGGATGCGCTTCAAACTACTCTGGATGCCACTTTAAATTCCGGTGGGAAACTAGTCACCACCCGTCAGGTTACTTGGGTACCGGCGTTACCCACGTCGTGAGCTGGCGGTACGCAATGTGGAGACGGGATGGGGGCTCGGAGCCGCCCAGGCCTTAGTCCGGGTGGCCTCCAGTTGGGCTCTCAGATTCTTCGTGGCAGTGGCCCGATACTCTGAGAAAATAGGAGGGAACTTGTTCCCGGCGCATGTGAGTGGCGCATTGTCTCCAGTACTAACCTGGATAGCTAGGTCTCTGAGCACCCAGGCATTGCAGGCAGGGAGGTTGCCGGGAGAAAAAAACTGGGTTCTGGCTGGATCCAGTCTGTCGGCGATAACGCGAACTGCGGATATTGATTGATTGATTTTTTCGTGTTTCCGGGCGCGTTAACGGCTTTGGTCCCGTTAGTGTAGTTCATGCTTTTTTTTCTGGGGAGATAGCGCTGATTTCCCCCCGCTGGATGGCGAGATCCGGCGCCGACCTACCGTCGGCTAGTGAGGTTTCCCCTTAACCAGGACTCTCCCACCAGCAGGGCACCGCCCCAGCCGGGACAATCTCTAAGCTCCCGACCGGTCTCCCGGAATGTGTGGTAGTGTAGTGCATGTTAGTGTGAGGGTGTGTGTGTGTGTGTAAGGGGAGAGGATAGGACAAGGAAGAGGAAGGACAGATCGCGCGCGGTCCGTGGCCCGTTTGTGAGAGCCTTACTCCGGGATTCGCCTGGTGTTGATCGGAGAAACCATGGAAAACTACCGATCAGAGCAGCCGGCCGCTAGAATTCTCCTCCTGACAACAACTGAATTCGACCTAGCTGAAAAGCTAGTGTCAAAAATCCTGCCGCCGTAGGGAGTGGGAACCTAGGACCTTCCGGTCAGAGGCGCTGCAGTGACATCAGTTGATGCACTGAGCTACTGCTCCCGGTAGGGGAGTGCGGATAAAAGCTCAAGAGGCATAGTTGCCCATTCCGGGGACTTGTCCCCCTGACGAAGAGAATAAGTGTGGAGATAGACCACACGGGGTTACTTACTTACTGTGCAGTTTAAACTTCACAATTTGAATGATTGAGGCGCTTTTACCTCTCTTTCTTTATATTTAGACACAAACACATACACTTATAAATACATAAACTCATATACACTTACAAACACATATCCTTATAAAACTCATATTTACAGTGTTTCACGTCGTTGACCGCCTCAGCGTAAACGCGGCTGCAAGAGCCTTTCTCAGCCCATTCTCTCCAGCCGAGCACAGGCATCTTGTGAAAGTGCTGACGCCCGCCTGCACTCGACTGGGTCGAGGTCATCTTGGGCGTTGTGAGGGAAATACCATGCAGCGCTCCCCGCAAATGCCTCGGCGACAATGCGCTCTCGTACGACGCGCGTCTTGTCGCCGGAGGTAATTAAACGCATTAAAAATGAATGTTTTTTTTTTGCGCTGGAAGCCAAATGGGCACAAAGTATTCAAAATACCTGTGCGGGAATGAGAAATCCGAAAGGCCCACAGGAATATTAAGTACACTATTATGGATTTTATTTCAGGTCCATAAACAGCAGTGAACTGGTAAACAAATATACTTATGTATGTATCAAGGGCGTTAAGTAGATTTTTCCCCGAGGGTGAATTCCAAACCCGAGGGTCCCTGGCTGAAGGGATTGGAAGTCGCCTGAGGGGCAAAAACATCTAGTAACGCCGGGGTGCATATAAAACTGTGTGGTTTACTAGTTCGTTGCTGAATTAAACGAGAATTCGAAACGTTTTATAATTGTTCTTCCGTCTTAAGTTAAAAGATGCATAGTAATAGTCATTTGTCAATATGACGTCAGATAAACAGAACACAGTGTGTATCTAATTACTATTGCATAACCGTTATTGAACTGATTTATTCGTACAAAATAAAAGAATATTGTGAAGATCCTGCAGAAATTCTCGCAAAAGCTAAGAAAACTACAGGCATTGGTTACTAGAAAAATCTCTAAAAATATATGAGAATTTTTATGGTGTATTTGGAGTTATGCAACAGTGTGAATAACAGTGTAAATTGCGTTGATGAAACGGTGCTTTTAGGTTATTTGCTTCTATTTCCAAGATATTTATAATATGTCATAACACCAAAAAATAACATTTCGAGAACTTTAGCCGGTAAATCCCGAGTTTAGGGTGGCACGGTTCCTTTGATTCACTGATTCGGTTCATTAGAAGAGAATAGACTCCATGAACTGAATCCTTGTTTATACGTAGTAGTAGTCGCGTGTAGTTAAGTTCATGATATTACAGCAATAAATATAATTATTTAAAATAAAGGTAGATCGGGAGAATAGCTACCCCCATGCTCCAAAGCCCACTGTACGTATAAATCTCCGTAGCAACGTACTCTCATTAAGTGAACTGATTATTCGTATTTTTCACGCTGCACAGTGTGTAATTTTGGCAATCTAGGTGGACTTAATTCAGTAGCTACAAAAGTATGGAATGTTTACTGTTCTAGCTAACATATATTGAAAATAAATGATAATTCTTATACATGGAAGAAGTTTTGTTAAAATATTTTGACTACAATTTGTTTTTGCAATAATAAAAAATCGCGCATTTCACGACTTGACCAGAAAAAGGCCAATAAAACTAAATAATGTATATACAGTAAATAAGTAACTAATTATTTTGAATATTAATTTTTAATATTTCAAGAAGAAAATAAAAATATAAATTAGCCACTATGGAAACAAATTAAAGAATTAGTGTAAAAGAGAATTATTGCATGCTAGTACGATGTTCAGTCGCCATCCGATGAATCCTCGGATGAGGTGATGCCATGCACTTCTTCAGGGTCTTGTTGATCAATGTCTAGCAAATTAACAATTTCTTGATTGTATTTCTTCTTTTTTGGTTTTGGAGATCCCTGTAGACTTGCAATGTATGGATCCGATGTAATGAGAAGCCTGTTCATGAGATCAGTGTTTGTGTCTTTTCTTGATGTTTTCCTTGTAACTAGTTCCCTGAACTTCCTGTTGTCTTTATTTCTTGCCTCCAGAGCTTCTTCAGATAGCTGTCCAATAGGTAGAATGCAACTATCAACTATGTCGCTTCCGTGGAAGAGAATCTTATGTAGAGTTACAGGCATGCGATACCACTGGTAATGTTGGAGATATAGGTCTCGTGTGTCATAAATAAATTTTTGAAAAGTATTGAAGTTGATTTTTTCACCACTGTTTAGGCATTCCAATATGATCCCAAAACGTTTTATTATGTCCAGATTTATTCCAGTTATTTCCGAAGATATCTCGGGATTTCTGAAGAACTTTCGGGCAGTATTTCCATCATTAGTATTGCCACTTTGTGGTTTAGGCATATCGACCTCGGAAATTTATCTTGATTTTTTTCTTTCTTTAGCTACTTTTTCTTTATTTTCAGTTCCTCTTACATGACTTGTTTGAATTTCCAGACGATACGAAATGTGCAAGAGACATTCAAAGAGCCTTATCCAGGAATGAAGAGGAGATATTCCGAAGCAGAGATATTCTTTCTTCACTTTTTTTGTGCGTAGAGCTTCAAAATTGTTCATTTCAGTCGGTTTCGCTCCGCACAAGTAGCAAGTCTGTGTGGAAGAACACGATGAAACGGCATTGCAGACTTTGCCATCCACCATGCAAAAAATCATTCTTGGTGTAATGGAAATTTCTGAATGGAGAAATTGTATAGTAGTGGGAGTTAATAACCCTATCTGTTGTCCTACTTTCCTTACTTCAGTGTTAATTACACTTGACGTTTCTTTTGCAAAAATAAATTTTATAGGGCAACAATACTAAGTTGAAGACGGTGTGGAATTTTTCCAAATAACATTTTCGCCACCAACAGTTTGCATTTGTATTGGCACCATAGACACACTAAACAAATTTTCGTCTGTGTAATTTTCTTCACTGAACTTTTGTCTGTATTTGTTTTGCTCTGAACCATCGCAACCCCATTTTATAATAATTTCAAAAATAGCATTAGATTGTAGTTGAAATTTCTCTCTGGTATCTTGGATTTTGCACAAACGACGAATTGTATGGTCAATAACTGACTGTAGAGGTATCTCAGCCGATATTTCTGTCACTTTTACTCCTCCTGGATAGTACACGACTTTTGCTTCCTTAACTCTGTAATACGGTGGATATAATTTACAATTTGTTTTTTCGGCTTGCTCTCGTATTCGTAAATATTGCCGAGTAGACAAATTCGTACTCACCATTAGAGCGAGTGCTTGTTCTGGAGAGAGTAAAGATGGTTCGTGATGCAACGATCTTCGAACTTTCTTAATTTTTGTGCCTCTATTAGAGAGGCAAGTACAAGTTCCTTCACTATGTTTGAAGAATCTCTTTCCCTTCATTCCTTAATTTCATTCCGGTAGTTGTTCCCAATTCTTCTGTGGACAAACATAAGAGCTGTTTTACTCTCCGTCCTTTAGCTCTAGGGCCACGCGAACTAAATGGCTTAACTGGACGGCCAACACCCCTAGTAGTATCATCTAATTGTGATGTACTTGGAGCAATTGTCGATAAATTTATTGAAAATTTGATGTCTTCCTGCAGCCACGATGAGTAATTTTCTAGAAAACGCTGTTTATGCCTCGCACATTTTTTCCATTTTCTGATGATAAACTGACAAAAATTTTTAATTTGAATTTTTATGGGAATGATTGAAGTGTCGGTAATATTTTTCTCACCTAATTCGTGTAAAACTCCGTGACGCCGTGATAGCACGGCGTCATACCTTGCTTCCGGGGAGCTTTCACACCATACATGAAATAGCGTCCTCCGTGAAATCAAGCGCTCCACTGCGAAAAAAAATTAAAAACTCGTGAGTGCGCAGGTATGCGCAGCTGATCTTTCATGATTCACATAGCCAAATAAATAAGGTTTATTACCTACATAGTCACAAACGTCAACTCCTGTAAACTCTGTATTAAAAGTCTAGATACATTTGTAAAATGGCGCGAAAGTAGAACTAAAATTACTTACTTTTTCAAAAGACCCCCACGAGCAATCGCAGACACTTTTTGCTTATCATTAAGCACTAATAAAAAGAAGAAACACCCAAAAACACAATTATTTAATCACTACTTCTCTGTGAGTAGAAGGCGATGAGCACTGGTCTCCAACACGAGATGTACTGAAATGCGACTGATAGAGCCGCGCGGTGTCAGCGCAAGATCGTGCAAGTTTGAACTTGTTCTACTGCCGCCTCAAGCGATGCACAAGAAAAACAATACCCAATTAATACACTATGGACATTCTAAAATTAAACAAATACCCAACTTAATTCATTTGAGTACTTTGGAAAATTGAATTATGTCCACCTAGATGGCCGAAATTACACACCGTGCGCTGTAAATTTAATTTTATAACCTACACAATTCTTTAACCAACGCATTTTTTCACCAAGTGGTCCGCGACGGATCTAACGTGCTACGTTCGCGAGGGCCTTCCGGCCCTCGCTCTCGAGACCTGATTCGCGCCTCCGCTGTCGCTCCGGCGCTCACGCAGTATTATATACCTCCCTCACTTTTAAGAGAATTTATTTTAAAGGGAACACTCACTTTTAAGAAAATTCATACCCTCCATCTGAGTAGACACACAAACCTATTTGAAGAAGACTTGAAATGAGAAAATACACACAATTCCACGCCAACAAATTATCAGGTGACTTCTTCTCATTTAACATTGAACATAAATAATTCAGTTGTTATAGTGAACCGCACAACTATAAACATAGGAATCGCGAGAAATAATGAATCATAAAAGGAACCAAAGGAACCGTGCCACCCTAAACCCGGGATCAACCCTTTAGCCGATGTGCTTTATACTATCTTATTACTACGAGTAGTACTGCTACTCAAGAAGCACATGTCTTTAACCCAAGAAGCATATGTCTCTAAAAAAAGGTGATAGGTTACAGTGAAATGTGAGTGAATGATGGCAAATGTATATTCACGGAAACATTCCAAAATTACGATTTTCAAATCAATTAAGCTATATAAGGTTTATAACGAGATATTTCACTTATTTGACTATTCCATTTATTTACTATTGTATTTGCTTGCATCGTAACTCTAATAAATAGAATTCATGAAAATGTTGTGTTCTGTTTGTATTAGAGCGGGCCATAAAGTATTGAAAAGGCCAGAGGGCATAAAGAATCAGAAAGGCCCGCAAGGGTATTGACAATATCGTTACGTGCTTTGTTTGAGGTCTGTAAACTCACCAATGAACTAGTAAACCATAAAATAATATAATTCGCTCTGACATTTAGTTGTTTTGTCGCCTCTACGGAGGAAGCAACTTGAAGTGGTGGTTGCCGCCTTCCTTCTTGGTATAGACAACCCGCCGTTCAGGAGTGTTACACGAATTGCGGAGTGTGAAAATAATACACTGATTCCCAAATGTGAGAGGATTTTGCTAGATTGATTATTTCGTATTACAGGAGCGGTAATTTTAAGATCATTAGTCTATAATGGTGCGTGTCCGCTTGAGTGCCACGCTCTCGTGGGTTTGTGTTGAGAGTGTTTCTCGCCAATGGACACATTTCTGAGAGTAGGCAACAGAAAGTGGTGCGCTGCTCGCGAAGAGCGGTCGCCATCTGAACTACACGCTAGTGGACATAAATACAATATCTAAAAGGCGAAGTTGATGCGAATTAATTTCAGTGTTGCACAACATTAATTACGCATGGGATTACAAATGACCCAAACAGAGTCTAACGGGTATTCTGGGGTTTCTCCGACTGTAATACACCGGGTTATCGTCAGTTATCTACTCCTAGCAACGGGGTATTATGGTAGATGACCCTAAAATAATTAGCAGAATGCTTTTGCGAGGTCGAGGAGACTACTTTAAAAGATTCTCATATCCACGGGAATGTGGATTTATGAAAATGTATGCATGGTATGCTAGACGCATTAGCAGTAATAACATCGAAGCGGTTAAGAAGTTGTAACTTGATCTGTAAGACAGAAGACTTGAATATATTTTGTTTTGTTCTATAAAGAAATACCTTTGTCTCAAAGAAGAAATCATGGACAGGAAGTCGAATTCTTGACTGAGACGTTCTGACGAGTGAGACGTTATACGATCAACACCTATCGAATGCCGGAGCAGTACCCTAACAAACGGGCCACGGACCACGCGCTATCTTCCCTTCCTCTTCCTTGTCCTATCCTCTCCCCTTACACACACACACTTACACTAACATGCACTATACTACCACATATTCCGGGAGGCTGGTCGGTAGCTTAGAACTTGTCTCGTCTGGGGTGGTGCCTAACTGTGGGGGATACCTGGTCGGGGAAACCCCACAAGCCGCCGCGTGTAGATCGACCCGGTCACGTCCCAGCGGAGAGGAACACTCCCTTTTCCTGTTCATTGATTGGTAATTCCGGGCGCGTGAACGGCCTAGGTCATTAGTCCCGTAGCTGTAGTGCATACTTTATCGCAGGAAGTGGCGGTGATCTCTCGCTAGATGGCGAGATCTGGCGCCCAAATGCACATCGGCTAGCGGGGTTTTCCCTAATCAGGTATCTCCCACGAGCGTGACACCGGCCCAGTAGAGACAAGCTCCTGGTAGATCTCTCGGTTGATTGATTGATTTTTTTCGTATTTCCGGGCGCGTCAACTGCATTGGTCATTAGTCCCGTTAGTGTAGTGCATGTTTTTTCTCGGGAGATGGTGGTGATCTTCCCCCGCTGGATGGCGAGATCCGGCGCCGACCTACCGTCGGCTAGTGGGGTTTCCCCCTAACCAGGACTCTCCCACCAGCGGGGCACCGTCCCAGCCGGGACAGGCTCTAAGCTCCCGACCGGTCTCCTGGAATATATGGTAGTGTAGTGCATGTTAGTGTAAGTGTGTGTGTAAGGGGAGAGGATAGGACAAGGATGAGGAAGGACAGATCGCGCGCGGTCCGTGGCCTGTTTGTTAGGGTACTGCTCCGGCATTCGCCGGGTGTTGCTTGCACCTAGCTGAAAAGCTAGTGTCGAAAATCCTGCCCCCGTCAGGACTCGAACGTAGGACCTCCCGGTCAGAGGCCTGAGTTACATCAGCTGATGCCCTAAGCCACCTCATCCGGTACGACACCTCGGGATATACCATTCACTGCACTGACGGGACTAAGGAGCTGAAAGGTTGACGCACCCTCAATGTATACTCCCTCAATCACTCGCCCGCTGTTATTTGGTGATAACCGGCATGGCGGGGAAGCGCTGGTAAATATTTATACAATTGAATAGTGTATTTTTTATTGTTTTTTCTAAAGAACATGACTAAAACTTTCAGACAGCAGAAGTTTTATAATTTATTTATTCCATATCAAGAAAAAATTAACATGAACACAATTTTGGCAGGCTTCATCGCAAGTGTTTGTGAGCTGGCAAGATGTCTGTTTGTATCAAACAGATAAATTGAAGAATGGCTAAAACTTCCCTCATGGGAGGTTACCGAGGCACTGAACACCAGTAAAAAGGAATCTCTTCTATGGGTTTCCTAAATTTTCTTAAGATTTTTTTTAAGAAATTGAAGATGATGCAGTAACTCCCGAAACGTCGTTTGAAGGCTGTCCAAAATGTATTTAATGTTAATTTTATTTGATATGGAATAATTAAATTTTGAAACGTTTGCTGTCTAATTATTTAAAGGGGCCTGTTCTATAGAGAAAATTGCTGCAGTGCTGTGCATCTAAGGATGACAAAAAATCGATGTTTTTAAAACATTAATGTTTTCGTGCAGAAACATGGATGTTTTCATATATATTTCATATCATCGATGTTTTGCTTTCGATGCTCTCTTCAGATCGATGTATTTGTTCAACAACATCGATATTTTCCAAAATTATTTCTCATGCTGTAAATAAAATTTTCAGTATCTATTTTTTAAGGATCACTCACAATCAACAGCCATTGAAAACTGACACTGTTGTCGATTCCTAGACGACGCGAGATGTGTAGTGTAGTGCATGCATGTAGGATGCTATACGCATTCTTTCCCCAGTGTTTCGATTATTTTTTTATGTGACAATATCCTTTAAATGCAATTTGCACCTTGACTACATAGAACATTAATTAGAAAATAAAGACGACAGGAGAGATTTAAGGCAGAATACACTGAAAACTAACAGTGAAGTTTTATGTATCGCACTAGAACCAGAACCAGAAAGAAACCGTAAATAGTACAATATCAGATGTTTCAAATTGGTTCCGAAATAACAAATTAATATTAAACGAAAAGAAAACGGTTTTAATGCAGTTTTCCACTTCAAATAAACAATTCTGTGCTCCATTAAAACTGAACGGTGTCCCATTGACTGATGTTAAGGCAACAAAATTTTTAGGTCTTTCAATTCAGTCAAACCTTAAATGGAACACCCATTTAAATGAATTGAACACAAAATTAAGTTCATGATGCTACGCGTTCAGAATTCTTGCAAATTCAGTCAGCCGTCATACTGCTCGTTGTGTATATTTCGCGAATGTTCATTCCCGCCTGAGATATGGCATAATATTCTGGGGAAATACATCTTGCAGCTCCTAGACTTTTAGATTACAAAACCGAATAGTACGAATAATAACCAAATCCCACCCACGTGATTCTTGTAAGCTTCTCTTCATTAATCTAGGAATTCTACCATTACTTTGTCTGTTTATTTACGAATCAGTGGATTTTGTCAAAAATGACTTGCTTAAGGGCGGGAATATATTTTCAGAAAATGCCGAAGTCTATTACTATAACACTCGACGTAGAAATCATATTCATCAGGTGACAGTATCAACAGCTCATTACAAAAAATTCACATACAATACATGTACATTATTTTACAACACTTTGCCAGATGGCATTAAACG
Organism: Teleogryllus oceanicus; assembly: GCA_964035755.1. NCBI lineage: Eukaryota > Metazoa > Arthropoda > Insecta > Orthoptera > Gryllidae > Teleogryllus > Teleogryllus oceanicus. The sequence goes on from CAXIVR010000013.1 coordinate 48,220,557, forward strand.
ATTAAATTCGATAGAAAAGTTTAAATCGCAAGTGAAATCGTTTCTGCTGCATAACTGTTTCTATACAATTAGAGACTATACTGAGTATCACAAGAAAAGTAACATTAATTTTAATAATGATACATAATGCATTATTTACCATTTGGACTGTATAAATGTGTATAAACAACCTGTAACAGGTATTGTACTACAGCGTCCGGGTCAATGACTCCCATCTCGATCAGATTTCCAGTCCAATTTCCCTGATCCATTGAGCAAATGTGTATATGGCCTCTTGGTTTGCTTCTGGACATAAATGTAACTTCATTATTTGTGCACATCTTTTAGAATTCATTGGGAAATATCGTTATTCAAATTATTGTTTCTATGCTGTTGCGGCAGGAAGTGTTATTCCTTGACGAAGGACATCATGGATAAGAGCCCAAAATGTATTGCTTATTTATCCTTGAAAATATATTTATTATATGAGAGCTTTTTTTAAAAAAAATTAAAAATTCATGTAGTATATGAGTGTAGGGATCACAGAATTTTGAAAATGTGCACAGAATTCACTTCTCCCCATAGCACGTCATACGCAGTTTCAACTGTTCTTTTTACGTAAAATAAATGAATAAATAAAGAAGGACATTTTACTTCGGAATGTTTGATATCTTTTAAAACAACAATATTTTAAACATAGATTTTTGTTAATGTTTTTAATGACATTTTGATTATGAACGGAGTAGTATTGTATTAGTAATAGTATAGTCGTAGTGGTAGAGGTATTGATAGTGGTAGTGGTGGTGCTGGTAGTGGTGATAGTGGTAGTAGTAGTGGTGATATTGGTAGTGGTAGTCGTAGAGGCAGTAGTAGTAGTAGTAGTAGTAGTAGTAGAGTAGTGGAGTAGGAGCAGTATAGTAGAGTAGTAGGAGAGAGGAGAGGAGGAGGAGGAGTAGCAGTAGTTGCAGCGGTAGCATCAATAGCAGCAGCAGCAGTACCTGCAGCAGCAGCAGCAGCAGTGGCAGTAGTAGCAACAGTAACAGTGGTGGTAGTAGTAGTAGCGGTAATAGTAGCGGTAGTAGTAGTAGTAGTAGTAGTAGTAGTAGTAGCAGCAGAGGTAGAGAGGCAGAGGCAGCAGTGGGTGAGTAGCAGTAGTAGTAGTGCGGTAGCATCAATGCAGCAGCAGCGTGGCGTAGTAGCAATGGTAGCGTGGTGGTGAGTAGTGTGGTAGCAGTAGTAGTAGTAGTAGTAGTAGTAGTGGTAGTAGTAGCAGTAGTAGTAGTTTTTTTTTACTTGAGGGGAAAACTGGAAAATCTCTAACAGACACCTGGAGAGCCTAGCGGCCATTTCTCCAGGTAGTGTGAGGCTCGCACCCACTAAAAACCAAAACCCCTTTCATCTTGGTGATCCGCTCCGGCACGCTTCTTCAGCATTCTTCAGAGCGGGACCGTTTTCTAAGCTGGTTAGCTTTCTTATCTGCGTTTTGTATCTTCATCTTGATGGTCGTCTATCAGTCTGTGTGTAGTTACGTCACGTTTCTGTCGCGTCCTCTTCCCGTTTCTTCAGGGTCAGCACTTCTCTGGCGAATGCTGCTACAGCCGTCCAGTGTTCTTGATTCTTCTGCATTTTATTTACGACCTTTCCCGGTGTAATTTCACCAATTGTCATCTCCAGTTCTAGCCGCTGCGCCTGCCACCTATCGCACTCGAAGAAAGTGTGATGCCCGTCGTCGTCGCTGTATCCGCAGTATACGCAGATAGCGCTTCCCTTTTTACCTATTTTGTTTAGGAAAGCCCGGAAGAAGCCATGACCGGACAGAAATTGTGTCAGGTAGTAATCGACCTCGCCGTGCTTCCTGTTCAGCCATGGTTCGATGTTGGGGATGAGTCGGGCTGTCCATCTCCCTCGTCTATCGTTCTTCCATCTTTCTTGCCACGTTGAGAGTGCATTGTCCCTTTCTTCCCTCTTCTTCTCCCTGTCTTCGCCCACGTTTCTTTCCCGCAAGCGTTTCCGCTCATGGGCAAGAAGTCGATGGGGATTGTTCCAGCAATTACAAGTATTGCTGCGTCTGAGACGGTGCGGTAGGCACTTGCAATTCTAAGGGCTCCTCTTCTCTGGACCGCTAACATTCTTCTCCTGTATTTCCCATGTTTTAGCGATGTTGCCCAGATCTCTGCACCATATAAGAGGATTGACTGCGTGACTGTCATTAGCAGTTTCCTCTTTCCAGCACTGGGGCCGCGGACGTTTGCCATTAGTCTACTCAGTGTTGTTGTCATTCTGGCAGCTTTGTCAGTTGCTCTCTTAATTTGTTCCCAAAAGGAAAGCTTGTTATCCAGCATGAAGCCTAGATAATTCACTGCTTTTGCCGCCTGAATGGTTTCGCCTAATATCACCATCTCTGCGCTGTAGTTGATGCGTTTCTTCGATAGTATCACTATCTCTGTTTTTTGCACAGCTAGCTTTAAAGCGTGTGCATTCATCCAGTTTTGGACCCGTCTCATTGTCTGGTTCAGGCGGATTTGCAGGCCTTCCAGGGATCGTGCTGTCAGTACGGCCGCCAGGTCGTCCGCATATCCGACCAGGAAGGTGTCGTCCGGCATTTCTAGTTGGAGCACTCCGTCATAAATGACATTCCAGAGATCTGGACCAAGTATTGACCCCTGGGCCGCTCCTGCTGTCATATCTTTTATTTTCTGCCTTCCTCCGTATCATAGATAACCACCTCCGGTGGAGGTAGTCATCGATGACACGAAGTAAATAATTGGGCACTCTGAATTGCTTTAAGGCGCTCATCATATCTGCCCAGTTTGCCGTGTTAAAAGCGTTCTGAACGTCGAGAGTCACCACCATGCATAGTGGCCGTGAACGGTGGTTGCCCGTCTCCGCCCGGTTCACCGTGTCAATTATTTCTTTACAGCGTCCGTTGTGCTCCTCCCTTTCCTGAAGCCGAATTGCCGTGCTGAGAGTCCCCCTGCTTCCTCAATGGCTTGTTGGATGCGTGGTTTGAGCATCTTCTCTTATAATTTCCCCGTTGTATCCAGCATGCAGAGTGGTCTATACGTCGAGGGGGCGTGCGCAGGTCCCTTGCCCTTGCTTATCAAGGAGAGACGTGCCCGTTTCCATCTCACACAAAACCTGCCTTCTCTCAGACATGCATTAAACATGTCAAGCAGAAGTTGCGGATGGGTTTCTGCCACTGCTTTTAGAGCCTCTGTCGGTATGCCGTCTGGGCCCGGCGCTTTGCGGTTCTTCAATGAGTTTGCCGCCGTCGTTAGTTCTTCAGCAGTGAAGAGAGGGATCTCTTCATCTGCCACTTCATATATGTTGGTGTGTCTCACCGGGTACGGGGGGAATAGGGCGTCCACGATGTCGTCAACAACGTGTGCTTCCAGGGTTTTCATGGGTGAGATGGCCCCTAGCTTCCTGTTGACGATCTTATACCTCTTCCCCACGGGTCGTCTTCCACCTCCTGCGTCAGCTCATCCCACTTCTTCCTCTTGCTTTCTGCTATGGCCCTCCTGAGGTGTTTTTTGGCCTCTTTATATTCTGCCGTTTTTGCCTCCGTATCTCTTGAGTCTCTTCTGGCTCTGAGCGCTTTGCGCCTGAGTCGTTGGCATTCCTTCCTGCGATTCGCAATCTCTTCATTCCACCAGTAGACTGCGTTTCGGTTAGGGATGCTTTTCTTGCGGGGCATCGAGGCATCACATGCTCTTGTGATGGCGGCCATAGTGCTGTTAGCTAGCTTCTCAGCGTGGCTAACCTCGTTGTTTGCGCTTGTCTCTTGCTCTGCGATACCCTCATCCAGCGTGGATTTGAGCTTCCTCTTGTCTATTTTTGCGGGATTCCAGCCTAAGGTTGCGTGCTTGTTGTGGCCCGTTTCCCTCTTCATTACCCTGAAGGTGATATACTGGTGGTCGCTTGCCGTATATTCACCCGAGACTCTCCAGTCGGAGATGAAGGTCGCTAGCTTCTCGCTCGTTAGAGTGATGTCGGGAATAGTTCCTCTGCAACCTGGTCGTTCGAACGTGGGTGTGTCGCCCTTGTTGAGAACGACGAGGTTCAGCCTTGCTGCCATGTCTAGAATGAGTCTGCCTCGGGTATCCGTGAACGGCATTCCCCATTCCAGTGCTTTCCGTTAAAGTCACCTGCGACTAAAGTTTCGCCATTCATGTCATTTATTGTGTCTTCCAGTTTTTCTAGCTTTTGCTTGAATTGGTCCATCCTTTCGTTTGGAGTGAAGTAGCAGCTTACGTAGTTGACATTTCTGCTCTTCACCCAAACAAAGCCGTCACCCTTCCCCTGTTTCCCGATTATTATTTTCCCCGAATCGGGTATCCATATGGCCGCAGTGCCAAGATTGTCCGCCACCCACACCCCATTCTGTATATTGCGGTGTTGCTCGCTAATCAGAACAATGTCGGCCGCTTCTCCGCCTTCAGTTGGAAGAGAAGGTCCATCGCCGTCTTACTTCTGTTTACATTACATTGTAAGACCTGAACCATTGTTGGGTCTTGGCGTCCCCTTTGGCTTTCTGCAGGGCTTGTCGGAAGACTGCACAGGCGCGTGTTCCCGAGTGATGACATTGTGCTCCTCCGGTGCCAGCGCAGAGGGCGCATCTCATCTCAGATGTGCAGGAGGCTGCCTTGTGGCCTTTCTCTCCACATCGGAAGCATTCCTCCTTTCTGTCCGGTCCATTGCAATTTCTGGCAATGTGGCCGAACCCGTTGCATCTGTAGCAGCGAGTGACAAATGCCCTCCGTAGGATTCTGCAATTTGCAATCCATCCTACCTGGATTGTCTCTTTCACCAAGAGTGTTCTTGCGTCGCGTTCATCTAGTTCGATGACAGCAATTTTTTGCATCCTGCTGTTCGCTCTAGATACCGATATTTTTAATTCCCCTCTCGGGGCTTTCAGGACTTTCCTGATGCTTATCTCAACATCCGCGGTTGAGGTGACGCAGTCCAGGTCTCTTATTTCAAGAGTCGACCGCGGTACCCCATATCTCACCGCCCCTGACTCGCCAAGGGCTGACTTCAGGGTGTTCGTGAAAGCCTTGCCGCCTTCCGAGTTATTCCCTAGCTCTAGTAGTACATTTCCCGATCGGGTCTGTCGGATGCACTTCACCTCCGTTTTAGAGTCCTCGGGGTTTATTTCCGAGTCCACCCTGAGCTTTGACAGCACCTGGGCGAAGCTGACGCCTTCAGCAGGCCTGATAACTCTATATCAGCTGGTTTACACTCCGTTTCCGCTCGTTTCCTCTCTTGGTTCTCCCTTGGACGCGGCTGCTACGGGAACATTGCTTCTTTGATTTCCCTTCTTCTTATTCTTCTTTTTCCGTTGGACGGTAACCCACTCCCCCTGCTCATGGCCTCCGGCAGCTACACCAGTGGATGTTCCGGTATTGCCTTCCTGAGGTAAAGTAATCTCCGTTTCTTCAACCGGTGTGCGGTCGCTTCTATCGCCACTGTTCTGAGTTATTAATGGCGGGCTGTTGTCGGCCAGATCCGCTCGGAGTTTCCTTTTTTCCAGCGCGTCTTCAATTAGGTCTTCAATTTCGATAATTCCTACCTTGATTCTAGTGCAAGTGTTTTTCGTCATTGCACTTTTCATATCCTTTAAGATCTCTAGGATGGCAGAAAGATTATCCCCGTCTCCGTTATTTACAATCAGGTCTCCTTCTGCCAATTCTCGTGCCGCCGAGCTCGAGGTTCCGTTCATTTCCCGGTTTACCTCAGGATTTCCCGTCGGAGCGGCAGTCAACTTCGCAGGGAGATTACCCTGGCCTTCATTATTAACCAGTAGAATTACCTCTTCCGGCGCTTGTTGATTCGTCTTCTCGTTTCCATTCATTTCCGTGTTTGGATTTGAATTTCCCGCCAGTTCGGCAGTCATCGACGCAGCCGCTCCGCTAGGGAGCGCTGATGGGCACACTTTTGGACACCCGCCGCTAGGAGTCGCGGAAGTCGCGCCATCGTTTGGGTCTAGGCCGCCAGAGCGCGGTCTCAACGTCGCCATATCGATATGTGACTCGCACAATCGATGCAAGATGGCGGACGTAAACACAGAATCCGCGTTGCAAATTCACATGCACATTTGCAGAGTTCCCACTACAATGCGGTCATCCCAAAGGTTGCGCGTATATACACCAACACACTATACAATGCTGTATATCTCTAACATACCTTAGACGCCATAGCACCTACCGCACTTGGAAAAAATTGAGAAACTCGTAGAACGGAGAATCACACAACTCGCCAAGGCAACACCAGTAGTACCAACCCCCCAGCAGTAGAAGTAGTAGTAGTAGTAGTAGTAGTAGTAGTAGTAGTAGTAGTAGTAGTGAGTGAGCAGGTGGTAGTGGTAGTAGCAGTGGTGCGCGGTGGCATCAGTAGCGAGCGGCGCGTGGCGGTGAGTAGCATGGTAGTAGTGGTGGTGGTGGTAGTGGTAGTGCAGGTAGAGTGGCGGTGGTGTAGTGAGTAGTGGTAGTGTGTAGAGTATGGTAGTGAGTGAGTAGTGAGTATCCGTGGTGGTGGTGAGTGGTAGTAGCAGTGCAGTGTGAGTAGTGAGTAGGTAGTAGTTAGTAGTAGTAGTAGTAGTAGTAGAAGTAGTAGTAGTAGTAGTAGTAGTAGTAGTAGTAGTAATATAGTTATAGTGGTCTACAACACCACATTAACTTGTTTCATCAGGAGGCAAGTACTCGGGGTGGGCACCTATGCCTTTTTGGCTTTTATCCGCCCCCCCCCCACCGACACGCAAGCATGCTGCCGATCTGATGTCCGGATTCAGACGGAACGCAGTTTGCAACTTCCCGATGCAATGCGTGGGTAAGGGACGCCCTGCCAGCTCAGAGTTCCTAGTTCTTCAGGCTAGTACCAGAGTCAAAACAATGGGCTACTCACATGCGCTGAGAACAAGTTCCCTCCTCTTTGTCCAGAGTCTCGGGCTACTGCCACGACGAAACCGAAAGCCCAACTGTGGGTCACCTGGTCACCTACCAACTGTGGTTTCCCCACTGCCTGCACCGCCAAGCTATCGACGTGGGTATAGCTGGATCCTGGGCAACCTGACGGGTGGTATGAGTTTCCCGACGGGTTTTAATGTGGGATACGAAGTACTCCGAAAAGCATCCTTCGCACGATCCTGCCCAAAGGTCGACGCGCCATAGGCCCAACTGGTGGGTAAGCAGGCGGACCCGGCTACCAGGAGCTTAGGCATCGCCTTTTCACTGCCGGCGCCTTCAAGCTAACGACGTGAGCGGCGCCGCGAGATTCAGGGTCCGGATGGTCGTCTACGACACTCCACCAGAAATCATGGCAACCTACGGCATCGTGATTCCCCCCTGCGGGGGATTATCGATGTATCGATGTGTTGCTAAAATGTGGCGTCACTGTGCGCAGCTGGTAGCGACGCCGCTCAACCATCGCACGGACGTGTTCGCGCCGTTCGTGAACACGTGGAGCGAAGTGATGTGGTGGCAGGCGGCCCTCTGGGAGGTGTTCCTCTCCTTCCTCACGGTGCTCGTCTTCCTCGTGCTCATCAAGGAGATGGACGACACCAACCGCGCCATGGCGCCGCTCGTCATCGGCGTCACCGTCATCCTCAACCACATGGCCTCTGTGAGTCCCCTCCCCCTCTTCTCTCTCTCTCTTCTTTCTCACTATGACCTTGGTGAGTCCTCCTCACTCTCTCTTACTCTTCGACTCTCCCACTCTTCCTCTCGCTCGCAGCCTCTCACCCTCGCTTTCCTTCTGGCTCTCCCACTCTCCTTCGCTCTCTCTTCCTCTATTCCCCTATCGCTCTCTCTTCCTCTATTCCCCTCTCGCTCGCTCTTGCTCTCTTTCTCCCTGTCCCTTGTTCTCTCTCTCTACTTTTTTACTTTCTGGCTACCGCTTACGGAGTAGAGAGAAAGTTGTGTAATGCTGCACGAAAAAACGGCGAATTTTCGACTGAAAAACATTACAAGGCCCTGCTAACGAAAATGTGGATAAATCCAGTTGCCACATTTAGAAAGAGTCCTACAGCAAGTGATGTAGCTAGAATCCGTTTTGCGGATCCTTGATACTGAAAATTTGAATGACGGGAAAAGGTCTATATGTCCGTCCGTCCCCCCGTCTGTCCGTCTGTGAACAACGCTATCGGCTAAACCGTTCAGCCGATTTTCTCCAAAATTGATGTTCCCCAATCGATCTGACTAATGTCGCGGCCCCTTCAAAAAATCAAAACAATTTGAGAATCTTCCTACAACTACAATCATAAAGATAGAGATGTTTCCTTTACTGAAATCTGTTTTTTACAGACAGATTTTGAAATAAGGTCATGTACAATTATTCGAAAATTTGAGTGCCTTTCGCGTAATTTTGTGTGAAAATACGGGCGAGAAAGAAGTGCTGTTTTAGCACCGCTAGTTTACTTTCTCGTCTTGTGCTGATATTCTGGCTATAAAAGAATTAGTTGTTCGCACCTAATGTTCTACGATTTCTAATGAGTTTTACAAATAATGATTGTGTTAATATGAACAGAAATTGTGGTGCAATAACATTACACAACCATTACCAAAAGTGCAAAAGGACGTGCTGTTATAGTAATACTAGTGCAACTTTAAAGATAGCTATACTAACGCAACTTTAGAGATTAGTGTACAAAAATGTTTGTTTCAGATGTTTGCGACAACCGGTTGCAACAATCCTGCAAGGGCGATAGGAGCAAGCGTTGTCAGCTTAGAGTTTGAATACCTCTGGGTAAGCACAAAACTCAAAATAGCATTTTCTACCTGCATAATTATTCTCTTCTGCACAATGAAATATAATAACAGAGCAAACCATCATTATAATTATCTGCGTTGTTAAATCGAGATGATACTCCAATTTTTAAAAAAAAATTATACTTAAACTTCTGGTTCAATGACCTCCATCTCGGCCTGAATTTTTTTATTCTGTTTCCCTACAACCGTAGAGTAAATGCTGAGATAGTCCCTTGCTTTACTTATGGACGAAAATATTCACTATCTTCTCAAGTTTATTGAGTTTTCTGGGGTGTTAGTGGGGAATATAGTTATTCTAATAATCGTTTTCTTCACGTGGGTTCGATAAGAGGCAACCTAAAATCTGTAGTTCAATTGCCGATGCAAATAGTGTTTATTACAGGGGAGTTAATATTTCTTGTTTTAAAATTTGACAAAAAAAGTGGTTGCTACTTCTATTCATAACTAAGCTTAGTAAAGTAAAAGAGCGGAAATGGGTTTTCAGAGCTAAAAAGTGTTCCGATTTAATTTCTCCGTACGGCAGAGTTCAACAGTTTTTCATGTTGGCATTAAATAAACACACAAACAATAAAGAAACAACAAACAACTCCGCCACTCTCAAATTACGGGTTTTCAAAATTAATATCGATGTGTTGCTGTCGATTACGAATCCCTAGTTAGAGAGCGAACATGAAGGCAATCATAAAATGCAATTTAGTAAATATATCGTGGATTCACGACTATTTCGCATTTTGTATGTGATTTCACATTTTGCGATAGTTTTTGCATTTCATGTCAAATTGAAATCTTCAGAAATGTACTGCACCGATCGTCAAACATACAATTACTATTTTTTTCACTGTTTGATAACATTACGCAGTTTTAGGAAATGCTAAAATCTACCATCTCTACGATTAGGTGTATCTCGGCTTAGGTGGCTCAGGACATCAGTGGGATGCTTTAGCCGGAAGGTCAAAGGCTTCGAGTTCCGACAATGGATGGATGGATTTTCGACATCGGCTGTATATTTTGACTGATTGATTTTTTCGTGTTTCCGGGCGCGTCAACGGCTTTGGTCATTATTCCCGTTAGTGTAGTGCATGTTTTTTCGCGGGAGATGGCTGTGATCTTCCCCCGCTGGATGGCGAAATCCGGCGCCGACCTACCGACGGCTAGTGGGGTTTCCCCCTAACCAGGACTCTCCCACCAGCGCGCGGGGCACCGCCTCAGCCGGAACAAGCTCTAAGCTCCCGACTGGTCTCCCGGAATATGTTGTAGTGTAATGCATGTTAGTGTAAGTGTGTGTGTAAGGGGAGAAGATAGGACAGGGAAGAGGAAGGACAGATCGTGCGTGGTCTGTGGCCCGTTTGGTAGGGTACTGCTCCGACATTCGCCTGGTGTTGATCGGAGAAACCACGAAAAACTACCGATCAGAGCAGCCAGCCGCAAGAATTCTCCTCCAGACAGCAACTGAATTTGACCTAGCTGAAAAGCTAGTGTCGAAAATCCTGCCGCTGTCAGGACTGGAACCTAGGACCTCCCGGTCAGAGGCGCTGCCCTGACATCAGTTGATGCACCGGGCTACCGCTCCCGGTGACTATCTGGAGGAGAATTCTAGTGGCAGGCTCCTCAGATCGGTAGGTTTCAATGATTTCTCTGATCAATAACAGGTGAATGTCGGAGGAGAGCTCTAACAAACGGGCCATGGTCCGCCCGCGAACTTTACTTCTGTTATGTTCACAAAATGAAAGTTGAACGTCACCTTTAACAATGCTTTATTCCATTTTTAATTACATTCCCTTTCTGCAATATTTCCAAACGGCGGGTCCCCTCTTCGCTTTTCTCTCCCTCCGTGCTCGGGCCGAGCACCGAACAAACACGGCCACTCTCGGCCCACGGGAATATAGAACGATTTTCCTAAGCCAAAGTGACAGTTCGCGAAAACAAGTGAACATCACATGTATTTCAGAGAAGTATTCCACAGTCGCGACAGCTGTTCAGTCACGCCCCGTCGTAAAGTGCTAATGGCTCCAGTGAAAATATCCCAATAAAGAAGTCTAAGAGTTTCGCTGAGGTATATGCATGTACGTGAGTCCGGGAAATTTTTACATTTAATTACGAATGTGGAAAATCTCTTAACATGCTCTCACAATCCGTAAAAGAAAAGTCACGAATGTAAATAGAAGGAAAAATGATTTTAAGCCGGAAACACGCGCATCGGTACACATCTCGCCTTCAAGTATCGGTTTTAAAATAAACATAATATTTATCACACAAAAAGTAAATTTAGTATAATGTTTATGGAAAAAAATATTTTTTACAGAAGAGCACATGCTAATTTCAATTATTTCTCGCAGCGCACTATATTTTTTGTCGGACAAGGGCATCACAAAAGGAAGAGTCGAAGCCATTTACAAGTTAGCCAACTGCAAACGAACGAATGCGAGAAAGGGAGTCTAATGTGCTCAAGGGCACAACGACCACAGAACTTTCAGTTATGTTGCCAGCACTAGCTGTCACTTTGGCTCATCCTTAGGAAAATCGCTCTATACACGTGGCCGTGAGTCTCCCTTGTCACCTGGGCCCACGCGCAGCCGGCTGTGGCGGTCATCAACGCCTCTCGCCCGACTCTCGGACGCCCCACGACTCCTCTCTCACGCAGCGCGTGCTGGCAGCTGACTAGCTGACTGCCGACGCACTATACTGCGGTTTTTACAGAGCTGGCCAAGGTTCTCAGTCCTGCCGCTAGAGCGCTAATTTGCGCACTTTTTCTAACGTGGCGGCTGAGGGTAGTATCTCCCAGATGGAATTCGGCACGACTTTTTGCGTCTTTCTTGGTCCTGCCGCAAGATGGCGCATGATCGCGACCGCATCAAGCAGTGCTGCAGATCAAGCGACTCTAGCGGCCGGACTGAGAATGACGCAAGTATTCCATCTTGGAGATACTACCCTCAGCTGTCACGTGAGAAAAACCCAAGTATTTACTGAGGTTTTTACAGAGTTGGACCTCAAGGTCACTGAAGTCCCGTCACCACGGTAGTATTTAGGCACGGTTGTGCGCGTCTTTTTCAGTAGTGCCGCTAGGTGTCGCATGCTCGCAACCGTTTCAAGCAGTGCCGCAGATGAAGCGACTCTAGAGACTCGACTGAGAAAGACGCGAAAAACCGTGCCTAAATATTACCGTGGTGACGGGACATGAAGTCCTTACATGAAGTCCTTGAGACGTTTTCAAAATTTAAAAATAAGCTGGCACCAACGATTTTGATTAAATTGTGCTCTTAGATAGTGTGAAGAGCGTTTAAGAGAATGGTACAGGTCTCATGTTCGTTAAAAACCCTAGTTTTTCGAAAATAGCAAAAATTCAAATTATTTTTTCATCTTCTTATAACTACAATTGCGAAGATAGGGATTTTTCCCCTGAATAAAATCTGTTCCTTAGGGGAATCTTCCTTTTGAAATGAGTGCTTGCACAATGTTTCGAAAATTTGAGTAATTTTCGCGTAATTTTGCGTGAATGCACAGGCGAGAACGTTCGTGTTTTTTTTTTAACACCTCTAACACTGCTAGTTTGAGTCGTAGTGAACGCGGTCTGCTTGCAGGTGTTCGTGGCATTTTCACCCATCGGAGGGATCTTGGGAGCCGTGTCGCACTACTTCTTCTTCATGGAAGGCAAGCGATCCGAAACCGACGAAGAGTTCCTGCCTACAATCATTAAATAGAAACACCGCCACACTCCACGTGAAATCGGCGAAGAAGCTGGGAAGAAATTCTCGTGTTTGCGCTCGGATGTGTTTTATACAATACGACAGTTATACCTGCTGGCTCATTTCTTGTTCCCTTCTGTTGTAAGTATTGTATTATGTCAAGATATGCGAATAAAATGGTGTATTGTATGGCAATGGTGACAATGGTATCATAAACGGCGCGACATGCAGATGAATCAACTGATAGATAAAATTATGCTGCTGACCTCCAGTGGCGGCTGAAGCCTCAACAAACTGGAGATCGCAGCTCTATCGAATGGTGGAAAGGTAATCTCCAAAATTCAGAACACTAATACAATACATAATACGACGTAAGAGGTTCGTGTATAATAAATTAAAACTAGGTTTAACAAAAGTCTATATTGTAATATTACGTAATTTTATGCGTAGTGTTCGTTTCAGGCGTATTCACCTTCCGCGTGGTCCTGGCTTTGATTGGGGGCTTAAGTTTTAGTTTTACCTATGCATTGAGACAATTGACGGAAATGGAATTCTTCCAAAACAAAAATATCTTGGTTTCGAAAATTCGGTGATCACTAGGGAACGGATTTTATTGTAATAAAAGAATCAAAATATGTACGTATATATGTATGTATTTTTTCAAAAATATGTAGGAAAAAATTAAAAATATGTAAAATAAAAATTGAAGTTAGAGTTTAAAATTGTTAGATACAACGTGCACTTTCAAGTTTTCAAAGAGGAAATGTCGTCGATCAGCTCTCAAAATAGATTTGTAGCGGCTGAAGGAACGTTCCACATCTACAGAAGACATTGGAGCATATTTGAACGCCAATATATCCATTGGGTTCAGTTCTAGTTCCAGTGTTGAGGTGTCTTTTCCTCCGCTGAGAATGTTGGCAATAATTTTCATGTCATTCCAGCCTGGATTTTTCTCCAAAGAATGTTTCTTAATAATTTCTTTTTCATTTTTCTGTGTTTTCACTTGTTATGTCTTTTAATTTTGCTAATGCACTGTTAATAACTTCAATACTAACAGCTAATGGCATGTTCTGAGCCTCAAGCTTTGCGATAGCATTTCCTAAAAAAATTGCATTTGCAGATATGAAAGCCAAGTTGTATCTCAGACTAGAATCATAAATCAAAATTTGGCTTTTTGTAGTGCCGCAGATGACTCGGAGTCCAGCTTCAAAAGAATATTTTTTATTTGCTCAAAGTTTTCACAATAATATTTAGCTGCTTCTAATCACGTGCCCCATCTTGTAATTACCAGCTGTGGAGGCAAATTCAGTTCAGGATAACTGTCTTTAAACATTTTAACTCTGCTTGATGCTTTCAAAAAATATTTTTTTAACAGTCAATATCAAAGTAACGCCATCAGCAAATTGATGTCGAACAGTTTCTGCCACCCGATGAAGAGCATGTACTACGCACGTAAGATGAATCGTCTTTGGGTAGAACACTTTTAACGCACTCCCCGCTTTCACCATGAGCAGCATCTGTTAAAAACAACAACGCGTTTTCGTGCATGATTCCACTAGGCCACAGCATACTCATCGAGTCATTGAAAAACCTGCCATTGTAGCGTGGTTGCATTTTTCTTAAAGTTCACAATTTAATAGAAATGATGTCGAAGGAGATTCAGGGCACATCTATCCTACAATAATATTTGCAATATACCTTCCTTGAACGTCAGTAGTTTCATCAATTGAAACCTAGACCTTACTAGTTTTTATTTCCTCCCTAATTTTAGTGAGTTTCCAAATAAATAGTTTTCATGTAATTTTTTCTGAGTGTGCTTTCATCCGGAATTTGTTTGCCAGTGTATTTTTCTAAGCTCTTGAACTCAGGGTCGTGACTTTGTAAATGGGAATATCGGCTCTAACCAATGCACGACACAAATCGGTAAATAAAACTGACTTATTTGAATATCAAGTAAAGATGTCAGGAACGTTTGCTGAAGCTTCAATTTTCTTTCTTTGTTTTCTCTGTGTTTTGCTGTAGCGATGTGCTGCGTGACTTGAAACCGTTGGGAGGTTGAAACCTTTTTCTCACAGCATGCGCAGTACAATGTACTCGAGTCACTTCTGGTTTCATTAGAAAACTCGCGGATGTATCTAGCCACTAACTCTTTGGATGTCGCTGCGATTTTTGGCATTGTCTCGCACAAGTCCACTCCACACCACTCAATAAGATTGCTATATGAAACGTAAAATACTTGAAAGTACAGCCTGTAGTTTTACGAAGAGCCGTTGCATAAATGACCAGTTGTAGTGGAGAGCTAATACTGATAGGTTCCGATTTTCGCATTTATGAGGCAGAGAGGTATCTCGTAGGTGGGGCGCAAGAAGCGCGATAAGACAGACATTCTAAACAATGTTTGTCCGATTAATATTGCGTTGCGCGTGGGTTGAATGTAACACGAGAAAGCATGTGATTGCTTACACTTCTGCTTCTTGACCATCCGCTCATCCTACGCGGTTTCTGAGAAGCAAGGGCAGAGGGTCAATCGGAGCGAAGGTCAGGGGGACATAAACGTGCAGGGTTCCATTGCTAAGTTTATCCGAAAAACAGATTTCCGGAATATTATTGGGAAATTCTTATTTGATATTTTTTTGTACAAGCAATATTCGATTGTAACGAAATATGTTAAAAAATAGTGGTAAAAGGTAAAATATGTGAAAATGTGTACTTTTACTAAAATATGTAAAAATATGTCAAATAAAAATGGTTTCAATTAATTCAGAATGTCTAGAAAACTCTAGAAAACAAATTCAAAGCAGGTACCTTGTTCCTATCAAAACATGTATTTACATGAAAATCCGTTCCCTAGTGATCACACTCCAGCACTTTGCAACGAGCACTATTGATTGATTGATTAATTTTTTCGTGTTTCCGGGCGCGTCAACTGCTTCGGTCATTAGTCCCGTTAGTGTAGTGCATTTTTTCCCTCGGGAGATGGCGGTGATCTTCCCCCGCTGGATGGCGAGATCCGGCGCCGACCTACCGTCGGCTACTGGGGTTTCCGCCTAACCAGGACTCTCCCACCAGCACGGCACCGCCCCAGTCGGGACAAGCTCTAAGCTCCCGACCGGTCTCTCGGAGTATGTGGTAGTGTAGTGCATGTTAGTGTAAGTGTGCGTGTAAGAGGAGAGGACAGGACAAGGAAGAGGAAGGACAGATCGCGTGCGGTCCGTGGCCCGTTTGGTAGGGTACTGCTCCGGCACTCGCCTGCTGTTGATTGGAGAAACCTCGGAAAACTACTGATCAGAGCAGCCGGCCGCTAGAATTCTCCTCCAGACAGCGACTGAATTCGACCTAGCTGAAAAGCTAGCGAAAATCCTGCCGCCGTCAGGACTCGAACTTAGAACCTCCCGATCAGAGACGCTGCAGTGGCATCAGTTCATGCACTGAGCTACCGCTACCAGTACGAGCACTATTGTTTGGCCATGTTTTACACAAATAAAATTATTTAATTTCGAAAATTTCACTACCCTGGTGTGTTTGTAATAATGAAATATCCTTCCACCCACACACTCGTATTCCCACGCTCTCCGACTGTAACTGCAGGCTGCTGCAGCCGGAAATATGCACCCACCGTGAAAGACAGAAAGGGACTTTCTTCCAGAGCAGCCAACTTTACACAGAGAAATCAAGTGCATATTTTGAATCGACAAACCTAATTTCAAATGAAAACAGATTCTCCAAGCACTATAAATAATACATTCAATACCGTCAATAATTGACTGAACTTGTGTACTTTCAATAACACGCGAAATTCAGAAAATTAATTAGCAGCGAGTGTGAGGCGAAGACACAAAATTGGGATTCCCCTCGCACGGCGCGCAGCGTTCGGCGACAATACCCCCACCCACTAAAGTCCGAATAAAAGACGAATGTGGTTGACAGTTCGGTGTGGAGGGGGGCTGCGTTGCCGCGTACTGCGCGCTCTACCACGTGCTTTGAACAATAAGACGAACAGCTGAGAGAAATCGGGAAAAATCGTAACACGTAAAAGAAAGAAAATAAATAAGGAACTTACATTTTCTCATTTGGACACTGTAAGCTCAACACACGTCGACGCTCAGCCGATAAACTACAGCACTCCGGATACGCGATTCATTTCGCAGTTCAAACGTGACAACATCGGGCAAATGGCGATATTTCTGATTCGCTGTTGCCTAGGTTACGGAGCTGACGTCACCATGTTACAGGGAACTGTTAACCACATTCTTCTTTTATTCGGATAATAGTTGAACAACCGAAGGTCCTATCGAGCCCCGTGTTGAAGCATACAGTCAAAGAGTAAATGCATTAATAGAGCCAAGAGCGTGACATGGTGCACAGCCTGGGAGTGGACCAGACACCGAAGAGAGCATTCATCGGGTGCTCTTTGGTTTTATATACATCGATATTGCTGCAATATATTGAATATTGAATTCATTAAAAGGAAAATGTACATTTGCAAATAAAAGTATCCAAAGTTTTTTATGACAATCATTTATTTCAGCAATTGCACAACGTTTCGTAACTAGTTTTGTTACATCATCAGGTGCTAAAATAATTAAAAGGATCTCTTTTGTAGTAGATATGTTTGATTTTGAGATAATATATTACTCAATAGACTTATACTTTTGAGACAATTGTAGTGTTTATAAACTATACTAGTAATTACACTAATTGATATGTAGAATAACGGTTTCTGTCAAAGAAAATATGGACTAAGAGACAAGTTAAACAATTACTTTTTTGCAATTTTTGAAAAACAAAAGAATAGAGCAATATGGCGTTTGTCTTATCTCATAAAGTACATGTAGCAGTATTCGTACATAAAGTTTGATAAAAAAATTTGAGCCTTTTTAAAATTGGTTTTAAAAAAAAAAAAATTTAAAAAAAAATTGCATGACCTTAATGAAAGAACTAATTAAGAGCAACAAATTTCATTGAAGGAAAATTCTGTATCTTCGATTTTGTTGTTGTAGGAATTCGTCGAAAAAATCCAGACTTTGCAATTATAGGAAATCAGAATCAACAGTGAAAATTGAACCTTTGTCACCTTTATAAGTGAAAATTTTCTCGATTATTACAAAACAAATACAGAAAAAAATTGGAGCCATTTTTTTTATATTAAAAATACGGCAGGAGCTTCATGTAAAATATCCCCAAAATTTAATGAATATTTTTGAGAACCACAGAGCTTCGACTGAAGCCAGATAGGCACGAGTTTCTTCTATTTGGGAAAAATCCTACGCGTGATTTAGGTGCTTGTGTTGTTCACATGGTATACCAGACGGAGGGAAGGACAGATGGACGGACGAACGTTCTACCTTCAATCGACTTTTTGATATTAAGGACCCTCAAAACATGAATTTTGGCTACCCCATGTATCGACGATTATTTTCCTAAATTTAGCTACTGGAGTTCTTCACTTTTTACTATTAGGGCTCGGCAATAAGAGTTTTTCTGCCGAAAATATTCGCAGTTTTTTCGCGCAGCATTACATCACTTTCTGTCAACTGTGTAAAACAAATAAAATGAAAAACACGTTTCGCGTTGTAAGGATGTGTGGTAGAACGGGAGTCAAGGAAACTTTCAAAAATCTTATTTTAATGTTGGAGTTATAGTGTTGTCATTCAGTTGTGTTCTTGTATCTTCAACCTCTAGATCTAACAGGTCAACTTCTAGTGTTCTAAAGAGGCCCCATTGAGCTACAGAAATGTATTTCAAAAGAGAAATTAATCAGATTTTTGATAAATTATATCAGGTTTTTGGCCGATGTTTCTTTGTATTTCTATGTAAAAATTATTTACAAAACAGTGACGAGTTGTATTAATTTTATTTATGATATATATTGACATTTTTTGATAATTAAAGTTAGAATTAGTTGGCGATGCCGACTGCGGCTAACAATGAGATTGTGGACACTGAAGGACGCATAGACAAGAACATTTCTGACAAGCCGTGCACACGTCGTCCTCAACTTCAATCGGGCATGGGCCCCGAGTACTATAGATACACACTATAGATCATATAATATTTTCTATAATATAGAGAAGAATATACAATCGATCAGTTTATACTGAAGCAGAATACATCATAGATCAGTTTTGAATATTTTCTTTGCAATCTACAGGTTCAATGAATATACCATTAATGCAAAAAATACTTTCGTTTATTGTAACAATTTATACATTATAACTTTGTAATTTATTCATATTTTTTAATTTAATTTGTTAATATTTAATGCTTTAGTATGAGTCCGAATAAAACGAATTACTTTAGCAAATGCTCGTTCGTGGCACATAGCGAAGTCGCTAGCCTTTCATCACCGAGGGTTCGATTCCCGTCGAATCTCATGTGAAATTTGTTCCAATAAAATGAGTTTGGCTGCTTCACGAGGGTTAGTCCAATCGCTGTGAAGTGTCCTAATCCCCGCCCCTATCCTTATTCCTTCCCAATTCTGGCCGCTGGGTACTGACGCAGGAGGTGCGTACGCGGAGATGCTACCTGGCGGTCCTCTTGACAACTGACTGCGACGTGACGTGACATGACACATTAGTAATGGAGGATTACTTCCCAATCGCATACATTAATGGAGGATTACTTCCCAGCGCAAAGCGCTCAACGCTCCTTAAGGGACTTGGAGACGCGTTGCGTCAAGTTGTAGACGCGACACATTTTTTTAAAAAATGCGAAAAAGTTTTAAAATAAATACCAATATTAACGCTGCCTCAAACTCCCGGACCCCTTTTATCGTTACGTACGTAATTCAAGGATGATCCTTGAGGTGCTTGTTTTGCTCACGAACGGACAGACGGTCGTTGCGGAGAAAAAGAAATATAGAAAGAAAAAGAAAAAATACAACACTTTTGATGCACCTGGTGAAATGGTATCAATCTTTTTTTTCCCACACGAATACATTTACAACCCTCTTAAGGGGTTATAAAATTTATTATATAAAAAAAAATCACAGGCATTTGCTACGATGCTGGTCTGACAACTAGGAATTACTTCATTAAATTTCTTTCCTTTCTTTAATGGAATCTTTTGGCTATTCTGGGCCCACTACTTTTTTAACGATTAACAAAAAAATTAAGAATTGAGGATTATCTGAACTATAAAATGATTTCACCATATTCATAATTCTTTCTTAAACTTCAGTTCATATCTCGCCTATTTAAAAATCATATTGAATACGGCAGGTACTTGAATATTTATAGTCTTATTCCTCATTCTTCTGAAATTGTATATGCTCATTCAATGAAGCTGCACGAAATGCATTTGATCTTCTAAATAATTTTGAACCCAGAAACTAATATTTAAATTGAGCTGAATTTACAATTATATGTAATTGACTAAAACATTTAATAGGGGAAAGAAATGTGACAAAAATATGAAACCAAAAGATATTTGAAAAATGAGGAGGTAGAAATATTAAACCTTGTTAAATGATAGCTACTTTCATTTGTATTAGTATGCACGAATTTTCATTTTATGAGTGCTCAATAAATGTCTTACGTCACATGTGGATACGAACATTTGGTGTATGCAAAAATAAAGAAAAAAAAAAAAACAATGTGAGAAAATCAGGTGTGTGAAAGATTATATAGTAATGGAGTACGTACTACATTACTTTTTTTATTTATTACCACACATCTTGATGCTTATAATACCAACAGAATAAAATGTATTGTTCATGTGATTACTTGTTCTTTTTAATAAGACATCCTTATGTAATACAGTCTTCCTACTATTGAATTGGGTCGTTAGCAAAGAAAATGTTTTAACGTTTATCAATATGCGTCATCCCGCGTTTTTTCATTAGTTATCATGGAAGCCACACGGAGATATACCACGTAGCTCGATGACATACTTCAGGCTCAGACAATTTTGTATTTAATGAATAATTTGTTATTTACGAATGCAACATTTCGTTCTCTTATTATTGCTCATCATTCAGGTGTTAAAAAAATATTTGCGATCAATTTTTTGTTACTATTCAAAATAAATCAATTTTCTCTTATAACATGTTTACAATAGTATAATTGCTTTGGAGTAACGAGCGCCCCTACATTCTACAGAAAAGTGCATAGCGTTAGTCATTTGTTGTTATTCCTCATGGTATGGTATGAGAACGGGAGATGACGTTTGTTGAGGTTAGGCGAAAGAGAAACGGTTAGAACATTCATAAAATGTTTAATTTATGCAAGCCACTGGATATCCTGTGATCTCAAGAAGCGCGTTTCTAGTCTAATGCGCAGTGTTCCTTAGTGTGGTGAACATGAATTCGCTGTTGGATAACGATTCAGCTGTAGCTGAAGAAATGGTACAGTATTATATTTAGTGACATACGACATTAATTTTCAGTTCCCTTTGCTCCAAATGAAGCTTCATTTTGCTTTTCTTTAACATATTTTAAAGAATTATGTTGTTAGAATGCTGGCTGCGTCGATTTTTTTATATATAATCCAAATTTGAGAATGTAGTAGAGACAATGAAAGAAAATTACGTATTCGTGCCCATTTGTACATTTTTATGCGTTTCGGTTCTTTTGTAGATCAATATTTTCTTTGACTTGGCATAATAAATTACCTATTGACTTCTATCTGATCAGTATTCTGATTACCATAAAGATTTCACATTCATAATGTTAATTGTATGAAGTGTGTAATACATTATTGTAGATAACGCTTGTATTATTGTTGTATGAAATGTTATTAAATAATACTATTTCAAAGATAGTTCTGGTTGTCTTCTCTCAAAAGGTCTAGTTTACTGAAGAACCTCAACACGGTATAAGGTACTTGAGCACCGTGGAGGTATATTGATCTGAAGAAACAGTTAAATTAGTAAATTTCCCTGTATGAACAGATGTGAAACTTGTGTATGAGAAAATATTTCTTGAAGATTCTATAAAATTGTAATGTGAAAAATTAGATGCTTTCAAAAGTAAGAGTTGGAAATTTCAGCCTTTTCTCATTTATAATTGCTTTATTTGTTTATACAGTTAATGTGCACTGAAGAAATATAAGGTTTTCATATAATTAATCTTATTTTAATTTTGGAAGGGAAGGGCTATTTAGCAAATTATTTCATAAATTTATTACAAATGCAGCTTTTGAGACCATGATATAACTTAGTGCTTTGTGAGGGGTCAGTTATAGATGTATTCAGGTTGGTAATGTACAAGGGCAAAGGAGGTATTAAACAATACTCTATTAAAGGTATAATGAATTTTCCAAAGCATTAAATTTTTATCTCTGATTAATGTATTTGTTTGCTAAATGATCTGTTTACACTATGAAGGTCCAAAAAGGGATGTCAGGCAAACATATAGGACAGTATTCTCTGTTTTGGAATTGAAGTTAACTTGTGTTTACTTAAAGAATGAAAGGTTAAAGGTTGACTATAATTGATTTGAAGAGAGAAAACACACTAACCTCATTGCCATAATTTTGTGATATAGTTTACATACAATGTATTAATTACATAGGGTGCTATTGTTTTTAGATGAACTAACAGTTGAAGCATATTCTCCAATTTATTGAGGTTAATAATTTATCATATTTTCACAATTTTTTTTTAGTTAATTTCTTGAATGTTTTGCCAGAAAGTGCAAGCTTTAATCTTAAGTGTTTTAATTGTAAAATATGAGATTTTTTAAAAATAATGCTGAAGATTCTAGTTATCATTTTTTGATGGGTATTTCATTAAGAGTGTAATAGTGTCAAGTTTAAATCATACAATTCAAGTTTGACAGAACAATGAAGGATATAGAATTACTGCAACTGAATACAGTAATACTGTAGCATTATCTGAATTAATTAGTTCATTTATTGACCAAATTAACACAGTAATTGATAGGAGAACATTATGTGTCATGCAAAATTTATTTCTCATATTTTTGAGGTAGCAATACTGTTATCAGTTATTTCATTGTATTGTCAGTTCAGGCTGTCAATCCAGTAATTGTGTGTTATTTATATAATGGAACAGTTAGTTTAGTATTTTATTTCTGCTTTATGAATGCAAGCTAAAAGAATTTTAGATCAAATGAAAGGTAAAAATGAGCTTTTGCAGATTGTTTACTTGAGGATCTACCATGAATTTGCTTGAAGCAAAGAAATTAAATTAATGTGAAATGAAAATTTTACTAAAATAAATTGAACTGAAAGATTACAGAGTAATGAGAATGATTCTGTGAAATGCAGACGTTTAGCATTCAAAATGTTGAGAGATATTTATTAAAGATTAATATGCAAAGGGAAGTAATTATGCTGTTATCTAATGATTACATTTGAAATTAAAGTTAATTTTTAAATTATTAATTTTCTATTATATGAATAATATATTAACCGAAATTACTTGTTTCAAAATGAATTATTATGCCAAGGAATTATTATAAATTTTGGTTTTTAATTTTGTCAATTTATAAACATGCCACTATTGTTTACTCACCTTTTTTGTATTAAGATTTTAACATTTAACCTGAACAATTTTCTTTTTGGAGTGATTTTTTTTAAAGATTGTCAAGTGTATGTACCTTTCAAATTTCCAAAGGGTATAATGAATTAGTGAGAGCATAGACCAAGCATGAAAGCAAAAGGGAATGTGAATTATTATTATTATTATTATTATTATTATTATTATTACTATTATTATTATTATTATTATTATTATTATTTTTTACAATTAGATTCGATTGTTACTTGTTGGGGAAAAAGATAAAATGACTTACCAATCTTGTAATTCATCTCTTTGTTGGCTTGCAGTTATGGGTATGAAATCTTTTTCAATCAATATTTGAACTAATAATCTTTAAAGAAATGGTTTTTGGGTAAACTTATATACAGTGCTGGAGCTAGACAGTTTTAGACCTGGTGCAATGCGTAGCCCCTCCCCCATTGAAAATGTGAAAGTTGTATCAAGAAATGGAGTTCTTTTATTTCAACAAATAGCAAAGATTATGTTTAAGCTATAAAATAACAGTTTTAAGTAAAAGTATTTAGTGATCGAAGAAGGAGAATTCTTGTCTCAAGGTATGTTAATAAGGCCCTTTCGAAGACCATACAGAAGGCCAGACGGTATCAGTTTACAAAAAAAAGACTAAGAATAAAATATCAGTCACTGTGCTAAGAGTGGGAACATGGAATGTGAGAGGAGTTGGATATAAAGAAGAACAACTTAATTTAGAAGTCAGGAACAGGAATTTAGATTTAACTGTTATCTTGGAAACAAAAAAGAAGAGTAAAGGGACAAAGAAACTAGATCACTATCTAATTTACTCAGGTGTCGAAGAACAAGAACACGCTGCAACAGGAGCAGCACTGCTAATCAAGAAGGAATGGAGGAATAACATTAAAGATTACCGTTGGATATCTCCAACAATCAGAATAAGAATAGGAATTCACATGTTGAATTTAATATGCACCAGTAGAGGGAAGGTGAGAAGAAACGATTAGCCTTTTTAAAGAGCTACAGAAACTGATAGATATGACTAACGAGGAGAAGTTCCTTATCATTGCGGGAGATCTCAATGCCAGAATTGGAGAAACCGAAATGCCTTCATGCAAAGGGCATGAAGGAGAGAAGACACTTGATGAAAATGAGAAAATACTCTAAACTTCTGTTACCCCGACATCCTAACAATCACTAATAGTGTCTTTAAACAAAAGGAAAAACCTAAATTCACATGGGAGGCAAGAAGTCCATTACACAGGCCAACAAAAACAAGGTTTCAAAAAACTTTTAAAATCTTGATTGATGATTTTTATAGTTTTTTGGGGTGCTGAATCCACATCTGAACTGTTCCTTTCCATCACCCACAGTTTAGTCACAATTTGATCTAGTAAGATATGGAAAAAACATGCTAAATATGCAATAAAAATGAAAAGTAAATGACTTTTAAAATGCTTACTTTATTTAAATGCAGAACTTTAATTAAACAGAAAATGGCTTTATATTCTTAACGATACATTTTACAAAGGTTTTACATGTCACAGATATTTTCTTTGTCTCTTTTTCTTTGAAGTTCCTGATATAAATTTCTCCTGTGCGCTGTTTGCTGATTCTCTCGGTGAAGTATCCAACAGTCCCATCATGTTGGCGTTTCAGTGACTCTGTTTACGTTTTCCATCACTTTTAGATCTTGATGAAAATGCTCACCTTGTTCTTCACTTTACTAAATTGTCCAGATAGAAGGTCTGTTTAAAAAGTGAACCTTGAGGCTCATTAAATCCCAATTTTTTGAAAGCATTCAGTAAATTGACAACGATTAATAATTTGGGTCTTTATTGTTGTCTGTGAACTTATTTACAAGCATGTTTAAATGGGGATCAAACATCATTTTTCTAATATCAGGCCAAACTAAGATACCCTCTTTTAATTTTGCTTCAGACAATTGCGGAAACTTTTCACAAAGGTATTTGAAACCTTTTCACAAAGGTCCTGTACACATGAATTGGAGTTCTAGCTGCTAACAAGTTATTTTCCTTGAGTTTGAAACTAAGCAGTTCAGCTTTCTCATTCGTTAAGCCCAAATCTCTGACCAAATCATTTACCTCAGTTTGAGTAAACAACCAAGGTTCTACACCGTCTCCAGGACACTGAAACTCATCTTCAGCTAGTTCATCTTTATCATAGGAAGATTCATCTCTTGACATATTCAGACTAACATTTGCAATAGACACTGGTGGTTCAGGAACGGGCAGACCCGGACTATGACCTATTGGCTGAATTGCAAATGGTCGGTTAGGATATTGAATTACTTTTGTTTTTTGAGTTGTAACCAGTAACATCAATGCAGCAAGAGTAGCAATCATCTGAATGATTACTTGGCTCCCTCCATTCATTTGTAATGGCAAATCTAAAGAATGCTTTCTCCTTTTTTGACGTTTCTAATGCCTTCTACACAAATATAACATACCGTTATGTGGCACCCAAGATTTGTTCTGATCACCAAGTTTATTTCCAAAATGTGAAAAACACATTCCTAAGCCATAAAAACTTAACTAAATTGTAGTATCTTATCTTAATAGCAACAGTGCAAACATGTGCACCTTGAATAAAACAAACTCGGTCCTGCTTGTCAAAGCCAACTCTGACTGTGAAACCGCCATGCCTATCAATGCGTGGGAATGGGAGGGATCTCAATGTAGAAATATTTTATCAAACAATATACTACCCTCTTCGTTGCCCAATACTTTCTCATTCTAACTTCTGCATCTCATACGTTTCTGGCGACTGAGCTGCATATGCCTAGATATACAGAAAAAATGTTACAATGTGACACAAAAGGTTTTTGGTTGTCAGCCTGTGTTATTGATTGTATAATTGTCAGTGAAAACCTATTCAAAGGTCAAGAATACAAAAGTGTTTCGAAGAAGTGAAATTGATTCCAATCACTATCTTTTAGAAAGCAAAATTCAACTGATCTCGCAAGCTGAAAAAGAAAAAGGGGAAAATAACCCCAAAAATTTGGAAATTAAATTTGTGGGGATAAAACCTTGCAAGAAGAAGAAATGGGACAGTGAAATTAAAGAAATGAAAGCCCAGAAGATTCAAGCTTATAGGATTTACCTTCAAAAATGAACATGGTACATTTCTATGAAATGATTCATTACATAGAATACCAGAAAGTAAGGGCCAAAGTAAGACAACTTAGTTGAAGGTACAGAAGAGAGAATAGGAGAGCATACATTAAAAGTCGAGAGAGAGACATTACAGGTCCTTAGAGAAGAGAATTTAAAATTCTGAAACATCTTTATATGGACGTAAAAGATACAATCTCACTAAACAACATCCCAGATGAAGATTGGATCAAACACTACCATTCGCTTTGGAACAACAAAGAAGGTTGGGTCAACAGGAAGGGGGAAAAAACGGAACAGACATACATTGACAATCACGCAAATAATCTAATAAGAATGTCAGAACTTGAAACAGTATTGAGAAAAGTAAAAAACAGGAAACGCCCAGGAACAGATATGGTAAATTTAGAACTAATAAGATATGGGGGAAAGAAACTAAAACAAACCCTACTTGAACTTTTCAATAAAATTTGGCAAAAAAAGAAAATACCAACAGAGTGGCAGGATGCAGCAGGATCAATATTCAGAAAAAGGGCTTTAAGAAAGACTGCAAGAACTACAGGGAAATCTCCTTACTATCAACAACTTCAAAGATTTATGCAAATATCTTAAGGAACAGAGTCAATGAATTAAGTGAGGGGCAGAGTGGTTTCAGAAAGGGAACGACCGCCAAAGATGCCATCTTCACTTTCAAATGCTCATGTATGTCTACTGGACCAGCACAAACAGGAACAGGATCATACCTAAACGCCTGCAGTTCATGAAGATGAATACAATTTCCACGGTGATCTTAAAAAGCTAAATATGTTTTTAGTTTGTGTTTAATAAAATCACTTGCTGTTTACCATGTGAAATAATAATAATAATAAGAATAATACGAATTTCAGTGGAACCTATTTTAATGTTAGCGTTATTTGATGCATTTCATAGTCTTACCTTATAAGTAATGACTACAATTAAATATTTAAGGTAAAAAATTAATCGAAAGTTTTATGAAATATCAGACTAGTGTATCGCAATGTATAAAATTACAGTAAAGATTTTCTTGTGTTTTAATTTCTTTTTCAATTTTTAACTAATTTTGTCAATCAGTCCCATCATTATGCCCCTTGTCTTGCGAGGCTCTGGGCAATCGCCTTCTCTGCCCATGCCTGGCACCAGTCCTGCCTATAAACATGACAGAAGTTCATCTCTTGGCTGTCCGGGACAAGCTGTGTCGATTTTCTCGTAGCTGATGTTTCGGCCAACATATTGTGGCCTTCCTCAGAGCTCAAACTTAGCTTGTTACACACACAGAGCTCTCTCAAACTTATACGAGAAAATCGACGTGGCTTGTCCCAGACAGCCAAGAGACATACTCCGGCCGCGGAAGCCTACGTAATCATATGACAGAAGTTCACTTTGCCTTTGCATTTCTCACCATGTCTTATTATTTTGGCCATATTATTAGTGTATCTCATGAAATACCGTTCACAAAACTAGACTATCATAGAAAAAGAAGTTGAGTTAATGACCTCATAAGATCTTACCACACAGGATGTAAACATGCACAAACATTTTCTGACATTCCGAAAATTCTTTGTCTAATTTTACTTTAGGGAATGTACAGGAAGATATAATCCTAGAGTGTTTTAAAATTTAAAATGTAAAAGATTTTATGCATTTAGGAGTAATTTTGGAGGGTATGGATGGCGGGATGGTATGGATCAAGCCGATGTTTTATCAAAAATTGGAAAGGGTTGACAGATTATAAATAAATTACACTACTTTGGAGTAAGGATATTAGAACTAAAACAAAAATTCAGCTGTTTAAGTTTTTGATAACAATTTTTTATGCAGATTATACATGCAGCTTTTATAAATAAGCGTATAATTAATCTAGAAACTAATCTGTTTGTTTCTAATTGTTTAATTAATTTTAAACTTCATAACTACCCTGAGCAAAACAAGAGGAAGTTGATAGTTAGGTTGTGAATCAAATGCTGTCAAAAGCTTTTAGGAATATTCATTGATCAAAATCTAAGTTACAATAAACATGTACAGGATACTCTCTGCAATAAAATAAACTCCAATACATTCCTCTAAAGATGCTTTTCCAGATGTCTCAAAACTAGTGCATATTTATCAATTATAGCTTTATTCATTCTCACCTATAGTATAAGATTGAATTAATGGTTCCTACACAAAAAATGTCTGAGAAGCAGACCATTAAACCAAGAGAGGCTTGTAAAGAGTACTATATTAATATGACATGCTAACCATTAAAGCACTTTACATTTACAGAATATTACTGTTATAAAGAAATAACTGTAATCATTATTTAGTTAGTACAAAAGATTTATTACTCTGGATATAGGAACTATCACAGAATGTATTCTGCCTCATTTTTTAGTAAGTTCCAAATTTATATAAAAGCAACTTATAAGAAGTCCTTTAAAACATTCCTTAAGTGCTATTTTGTTGGTGTATGTTTACATAAACTAAATGGAGGTAGTATATTGTACAACCATTAGTTTTTGAGATTAATTGTTTGATTTTCTTGGTGTCATACCAGGGAAACTATTTATTTTCTTTAAATAATGATTTTTAGAAACCTCTATCAAATAATAATTATAATTAAATATTCTCTGTAAAATAAATGTTGAAATATTTTACCAGAACCATCAGATAATTTTTACAATAATGAGGAAACTTATTAAGTTACATTTATTTTAATTTTTTTAATGTTTCAATTTGCAGATTGGGAATCCTTTTAGGATTTATTCTGATGTCTAGAATGTCATCATGAAAATTTGTTTATTATGTAACAAGTTAGGCTACTACAGAATGAGCTCAGCAATTCCAAATGTGCATGATATAATGAAATAAAAATACAATTGTTCATTTAGAAACACTGTGCCTGTTCTGCATCAACCTTAACTTGTTCACATTATAAACATATTTTCACGAGGACATTCTAGATATAGAAATAAGTTTCAAGAGTTATTTAAGAGTATTCCAAATCTCTGAATCAAAAAATTAGAAAATAATTGTAGCTTCATTATGTTTTCTTCGTTCACAATTGTAAAAATTGGCCAAATTGAAAAATTGTAGACTCTGTTAAACAAACCTGAAATTTTGCTGTCACAATGAACTACTCATTAATTATATGTAAAATTATCTAATACATGGTTGGTACATATTTGTGGAAAATGTGAAGAAGAAAAAACAGGGAAATCAAGGCACAGAAAATATAAAGGAAAACGGGGAATGTCAAAGATGCATTTGATAAGATTCGATGGAAAGAAAGAATGAAAAGTGTTGACAGGGTCCGGTTTATACGAGTGATTACTTGTCAAAAAAAAAAAAAATTTAATGTGCCCTATCAATGGTTATTCCTACAGTTATACACACAACGCAGCATCTATTACAGAATTTTCTTCACTGTTACAGCCTTAATCAGTGAGAGAACTCTTATGCTGGGCTCTTTTAATTTAAAATCATTCTATTAAAGATGCAGATTTTTGAGCCTTATTTGAGTTTCATAGATGACTAGATTTGAAGCAGACAAAAATTAGAAAATACAGAGAAAGAAGAGCAAGCAATTGGTTGGCATTTTGTAATAGCACTTCATCAGTACTCCCTTTTTTTTCTCCTCTCTCAAATTGAATGGGAAGATCAGATCCTCTCTTCCTGGCCCTTGGCTAGAAATTTCTTCATTGGTGCAAGTCTTTTGTGAAATAACATAACTTTTTAACTTCTTTAAAAATCGTTCATGGTCTTCTTGAGTGTGCGATTTGGAACAGCACTATACTTATGTTTAATAGAGATATAATTGTTCAATACGTTCAATTATTAGATAATGTATACAAAAGAGATTTACACAATTGAGATTTGAAGTTTAAAAGAAAAATAGGAAAACATATAGGGTCAATTCAGTAAGCCCTTAGATAGTTTATCTTATTAAATAACCAATAGTGTCATTAACTTGTTTCATTTATGGAAGTGTGTGTGTCTGTCTATCTAAATTTGTCTGTATATTTAAAATCCTTTAAAAATCATTTGCTGTGTGTAAATTCTTCTCCTTGTTTTTTAGGACTCCCTGATGCTGCATTCGGATATCGGAGAGGAGTTCGAGGAGAGCACTGAGGCTATGCTCAAGAGCATATTGCGGGTGGATGTGGTGCAACTGGGGCAGGAGGATGATGATGACTTTGCGGGTTAGTTTATGGCAAAATGTCTGCTCTGCATCTCTGAACAACACTAGCCGCTAAACTCTAGGCAGGATTTTCACCAAAATTGATATCCCCCTATTAATCTGGCTAATGTTGTGACTATAAATATGTGTGTGTTGTGACTATAAATATCAGTATTACATGAATATATGTTCCCACTGCTAATGAATGCAAATTAATGTTTGCTAATGAATTCATATTGTTGACGAGTCCTCCAAATGTACATTCACACATTGAACGTATGGAACAATTAACTGGGGAAATGACCCGCACTCCAGTTTCTCTTTCCATAGCATCAAAACAGAGAGCCAGACTTGCTAATTTTGTGTCCCCCTGGAAGTCACAGTGAAAACTTACTTACTGATCTTAAAATTACCTTTGTGTTGCAATGTTACTCCTTTAAAGGAAATTTAGCCAGCTTTTTCCTAAACACAGATTCAAAAGCTATGAAACCAAATATAGCAAGTGTGTTGTGATAACATGCACCATTATTCTGAATAGCTTTGAACACATGTCTCACGTTGTTTCATAAATTTACCCTAATGTTTGTAATCTGGAAGTTAAAAGGTATAAAAACTCAATTAAAAATGGCTGGCCAGAACAGAAGAGTGGTCCAGAACAGTTTCTATAGTACTGAAGAGCTTAAATTTCAATTTCTAAACTGTGTTTGATAATAGTATTGTTATTGACCTATGTGATCTGAAATTAAAAATAGTGCTTCAAATCGTGTTTTATTTATTTTGCTGTTTTGTTTTATATCTTGTATTTTATTAGTATGGTATCATGTTGTTTTCATACTAATAATAATATGTACACAATTGAGATAATCTTCGATGAATTAACTATGCCAAAGGCAAACTGCAATCTGATACACACATCTCATACAAATTTATGATATAAGTCATACATAAATATTTTGGAAAACATCTAATTTTATAAAACAAGTTTAATGAAATTATAATAAATATCTCTAATCATATAAATTGCCCTAGAATTTCAATTAATTTGATAATAGTTATCCAGATAGGATTTGAAAGACACTAAAGTATTTTTCTTAACACAATCCACTGGTAGAGAATTCTTTTAGTTCAAGAGCGGATTAGCAATAAAATGCATTCATGGTCCAGTTTTCTTTTTCTTCTTCATTAGCTTTGCTGAGTGTCCCTCATAGTCTTGGATGATCCCTTAGCTGGTTTGAATAGTGTGTCCATGTAAGAAGCATTGAACACTTTATTTATTATTTTATAGGTTTCTGTTATATTGCTTCTTTTTCTCTTTTCTAGGGTTAATAATGCCAATTTTTTTATATCTTTTGTGATATGGTAGATTTTTAATAAAAACTGGAATCCTTGTTGCTACCCTCTGTATTCTTTTTCAAAGTTTTTCTCAGAATATGGGGACCTCTCCATATCAAAAAATAAAAAATGTATATTGGTTGTGTTTCAGATGAGTACTTCTCTCCCTATCAGGCTCCAGTTATGCCCATTACTCCATTAAAGACACTGAAGAAATCTCGAAAGTGTAACTGTGGAGCGTTGAATTCTACTTCCAAAGACAAGCGGAACAAGAAGTGCACTTGTGATGCGAATTCAGATGCTACGGAGTCACCTCGTCGGCCAACTGCTCGGAAAAAGCGCTCCAAAGGCCTATTTGAATGTGACATGTGTGATCGCAGCTTTGTGCAACTTGCGCTCTTGGAAGTCCACAAGAAACAGCATCAAGAATCGTGTGTGTGTGACGTTTGTAATGAGACGTTCCCCAACCAGGATGCTTTGTTAGAACATCAGGATCGTCTCTCCCACAAGACTGTTTATAGGTGCAATATGTGTATTGCGACTTTCGCAACACGCCGAAGACTGTCGACCCACAAGAGAGTTCACGTACAAGAACGACCCTTTCCTTGTGATTTCTGTAATGCTTGCTTTCTCAGAAAGTCCAGCTTGTCAGCACATCTACGTGCCAAGCCATTAGGTCAGCCTGTACTTCAACAAGGGGATTTGACCTGTGAAGGATGCAAACTTGCTTTCATATCCTTTTGTGGCAAACTGAAACATTGTCAAGTACTTCATCCAGAAAGCGTGGTGCTTGCAGAAAATGGACAAGCAAAATCCATCATAAATGTTATTAGCCAGGTAAAGATATTTCACTTCTTATTTACACATTTTCACACATACACACTTCTAATTTAATGTTCAGCCCACACAGACCTGGGAATGTCATGCAACATTTCTAGAAATGTCATTAAACTGTCAGGATAATGTTACGTTTATTTAACATTTTCAGGGCAAACAGGTCTTGGTAAAATGGAGAACAGAACATGTTCAAAACTGTTGAAATACTCTAGCCAGAAATTTTCCCCAAATTAGCACAAAGTGAAAGTAGGTTTTACAAAACAATTTACAACTTTTGAACTGTTATTTTCTTCATCTTTTTCATATCGGCATAGTTCAAGTAAAACTGAGATATTTGTATACTTGTGGTACTGAAATGTCGTATAACTGAATGTTTCACACTATTAAAAGAAAAAAATATAAACACAAACAACTCACAAATTCAACAAATCAATAAAACAAAAATATCATAGTTACCTTCTCCAAAATTACTAAACAAACTGGAATCAGTATCTATGTGGCCACGCAGCAATGCTGTGTTCTTGACACAGATGCCTAGTGTTTCAGCCGTTGTGCTACAATCATCCTCAGGATGAAATCCAGAACAGCGCAATGCTTCCTTAGGGCATTTTGCCTGAAGGAAGGTCATGGTATAATGGCCAAAACATGGCCTAGGACATAACGTTTCCCACACTGCAAAGTAGTTATTGCAGAAGTTTTATTTTCTTGCTTGTACATTGTATAGAGGAAGTTATGCTGCAATGTAAAACCACTGTTTTTCGGCATACAAATTTGTTTTGTGGGTCCCTATTTTCTGGTAAAGTAAGAGTGTCAGAAAATTTTTCCACACAAGTTTCAAGAAATTCCTTTTATGGAAACACGTTGATTATTGATGGATATTTTTGCACATCTAAGATATCTGCATTTACAAAACCATTTTGGTGGTGGAAGACTTGTTTCAAAATCAAAAACCACATATTGTACAATGTTCATATAAAAGATGATGTATACAAATACGAAAATTTAATGTGATTTTTACTGTTTACAACAGATTTTTTATTCAGAGATTTTGCCACCAAAATTGCTACAGTGTATTAGACCATCAGTGCAGGGAACCTGATGTTCCACAGAATCGTTTATTCTTTTTTATAAATGTTCTTTTTATTTTCTTTTACTTCATTTTGGTCTCTTTCTCCTTCTTCCTCTTTTTCATCTTTGTTTTTGCATTCTTCTTCACAATATTAAGTATCTATTCACATTTTCAAATTTAATTATTGGAGCATGAGGAATGTGAAATGAGAAATTCTGGGCTAAAGGTACTGATCATTGTGGAGGAGATCTTGCAAACTTGTTTTGCCTGTTTGACAACTTTTGCTTTTGCAGGACACAAGCTTAAGACATTTCTTGCCTTTTATTTGTTAACAGGACACCACAAAAACTGCACCAAAAACTCCAATATCTCCTTCAAAAACTACCAAAACTCCTTCAAAATCTGTATCTCAAGAGCAAGAAGAAAAGAAGAATGATGCTTTTGATCACCACATCTCAAGAGTGAGTACTGTGAGGCGGTTCTGGTAAAATTCTTAGATCTCTGAACGGTTGTCTTTGCTTTTCATGTTTTCTGTCATTCTGGTGCTTGATAGATCATCTTTTAGTATTAGGTGTAATTTTACTGTGCTTGCTGCACATAATAATTTATATTGTTTCAGTGAATCTAAATTTTGTCTAAATGTATAAAATTTTCAAATAAAATATTTTGTTTCTAAGAAGGAAAACCTGCTAATGTCTGCTCTGTGGAGAAAATTGTAAAGTATTTCTGGTATTATTGCTGATTTTTATTATGAATGTGTCCAACTGAATGATGAAGTTGAATTTGTAGAAATATTGAAATGATAACCGTTATTAATTTCAATTGATATACAATAATACTTGTAAGAGAAGAAGTTGGCCTTTCATTGATGCACATAGAGTTCAGTCATTTGAATGTCCATTGAATGTTAAATGTACTAATGTAATGTCTTTAGCAGTTCTTCATTAGGCAAATAAATGCTCGTTCTTGCTCGTGTTCGATAAATGTTCGTTGCTCATCCTTGCTTGAAGCTAGTGTTTCAAATTCTGGTCAGCTTGTTAATATGCGATTCTGACTTGGATCCATGTGCACCTATAATGTCCCCCTGAGTTAGGCCAGCTTCACAATGAAGTATTAAGCGAAATAAAATGTTGCGTTTTCATAATATACCTGCTTTTGAATATGGGCGAGTCACTTTGTGTGTAAAATAAAACAACAGATTAGCACATTCTTCTTCAAATTACTGATAAGTGAATTGCAGCAAACAAAAACATTTGATATCTATAAACCTCTACTTTTGCTTAACTTATTAGCAGCAATTACATTATACTTGGATTTTTCTAACATGGCATCTATGGATATCGTTTTCAAGATGGAATATGGCATGCCATTTTTGTGTCCTTCTCGGTCCTGCCGCAAGATTGCGAGCGTATCAAGCAGTGATGCAGATCAAGCAACTCTAGTGACACAACCAAAAAAGACATGAAAAGCCATGCCATATTTCATCTTGGAGATACTACCCTCAGCCGCCACGTTAGAAAAACCCAAGTATAAATTTTCTTAAGTACTCCAGAAAAATATGTTCTTCATTCTAGAATTTGAAAAGTTATTCTCTATTGTTATGATTTTAAGCATATGTAATAGTTTATTGTTTCATTTTTTTATTTACTTCTAACTTTTAGTAACTGATAAACCTTGAAGCTCCAACAACTAATATTAAATATCTCGGAAACTGATGGCAACAATCTTTAAAAAATCATGTTTAGCTAAAGAAACTGGTTCTGGAAACAATAAATATTACTCTCTTGTATTTTTATAGGCTCATTTAGGGCTGTATGCTTTTTGAAGCATTAAACAAAATTCAAGTTTATTCTATTTCTGCAAATCTCATGGTGCTGAACTGAGCAGCTGCAGAAAAAATGATATGAATTCTAGTTCTTTTCCTTGGTATCTTCTTCATGTCTCCTTTCAGCATTCCCTTTCCTTTCTGTTCCACGTAAATACTTTTTCCAATGGAGTCATCTTCATATATTGTAATATAATGTTATTTAGTTTTGTAAACTTGCTCTGTCTCATGAGAAATGTTTTATTTTTTTTCTCAGGATGAACAGACACTTCGAGATGTAGAGATATTGTTTTCAGTAGATGTGGCAAATCTTTTGAACAATCCTGATGATGACTTGCCTGAAGATGCAAACAAGAACCTGGAGGAGGTTAGTCTTGATCTGAGCAAACTTGCTATTACTCTTTTTTTTCTAAATTGTATTATTGGATCATAAAGGATGCCATAATGAGAGCATAGGTATGTCATTTGGATTTGAGTGAAAAAACAAAATTCAAGTTAAAATATGGTGTTACATATATGCCAGTGTCTTATAAGAATGTTAGGGACCAAAATAATATTATAATGAGAAACAATTTTGTATATGAAGAAGTCCTTGCTTTAAAATATTTAGCAAAAAGATGGTTGTAAATCGCAAGTTGTTTCCAAATGGAGAGGGCTCTTGCCCTGTCTGTCTCTCGACAGACAAATGGAGAGGGGAACATCGACCGGATTCTACTAGTATATCAGAAATTTGCATTCGGATGGACACTTATGTGTGAAACTTAATAGTACAAAAAATGCATATACACATGTGAACTGAGACTGCATTTAAAACCGAGACTTTATGGCAGGTATTAAACAATTTTCAATTATTTTAACTGTTACCATGCACCTTGGAAGAAATAAAAGCTATTCACATCCCTTTTAATAATCCCCCTTAAGTAGATAGTTACAAAATCCGATTGTGACAAAAATGTAATTTGTTGATTCTGATGCCAGCACTAGAGGGAAGCAGATTCGGTGGTATAACGGTCAGCGTACTGGACTGTTGTACCCGAGTTTGCGGGTGCCGATCGAAGCCGTGGATTTTTAAGGGAGAAAAAATCCTTCGTACGCCTTCCTTCAGAGGGACGTAAAGCCGGCTGTCCCATGTAGTAGATTTACTGCATGTAAAAGATCCTCAAGCCTAAAAGAAGCCTCTGAGCAAAATTGAGATCCGCCTGTTTCGTCGCCCAAGATAATACCTCCTTTCTCCACTAGGTGGTGAAAGGAGCGTAGTGAAATTTGCGTGGTTAGACGGAAGAGCGGGCCTGATGGCCCGAGTCTCGCTACGTAAAATAAGGCATTAACTAACTAATGAATTGTACAAGACAGAATATTAAGAGGCAAACCATTTTTATTGGGAGCTTGAAATTTTTTCAAAATTTAACTTACAGGGGTGATTTCATGTTCATTTTGTGACCTTGTGAAGATATTTTCTTCAGCTTGATTATAGCACAATTGCTTCAATGAATTCACAAGGGGACATGCACATTTATTAATTGATAACATTTATTTTGAGATAACAGCAGAAGTTAAGATAATAGCAATTTAAAACCATTTAGTGTTGTATTACCTAAAGTATCACGTTTATTCTCTCTGATAGTTGCCATTGATGAGATTAATATTTTTGATACTGCACGTTTAATTTTATACTGGTGATACTTTATCTTTATTAAGTATTGATTTTGTACATTACTATTGCCTCATAATTCTTCAACAACAGCATATAATTTGAACATTATTCATATCAAATTTGAATTATTTGACCCCTTCCCTCATATTTTAGACCCGCTATTAAAAAATAAACAAAATAATTTGGAATACTAGCGGAATTCATTTTCATATAATGTGGATAATTTAGAAATATTGAATTTATGATAATGTGATGTGAGGAGTAGTCTTCCTAACTTAAAACTGAGAATTTTTGCAGGATTTTGACCCTTTTGGATCTGTTGTTCTATACTCAGGAGATGAAAATGATTGTGGAGATGGATTGGACTATGAGGTAAGTCTCTTTCCCTCAATTGAACTCCTAAAAGAGATATAAATATAAATTTAATTTACATAATCTCAGAATTCCCATTCTTTAAGGTGGTAAGTTTGTGCCAGTTACTAGTCAAACACAGTATTACATCTATGGATTGACAATATCTACTTGTAAACGTAAACATAGCATTTAAATGATTTGTAAATAGTTAAAAGAGAAGTATTGAATAGTTGCTCTAGAAAAACAATGTTTACCAATAAATTTAGTCTCTTGCATAGTGTTTCATTTTCATAGGTTGGCTATTCATAATACAAGTTAGGTTGATTTCCATGCCCTATTTTTCTTTCTTTCTGCATTGAATATTAGTCCACATTGTTTACACTAAAAGAGAATTATCCTCAAATAGTGTGTGGCATAAAATTTTAAGTTAGGGTGGTTTTCTCTCGTACCTAATGAGAAATAGTGCTGACAATATCATAATTTCTACAACAGAACTCCTAGGCCGAGAGCCAGTATTTCCCATTGTGATGAATTTCATGGCAATTTTTTATCAATTACTTCTCAGAATGCCCGGTGAGGTATGTTACATTTAATATCATCCGATTCCTAAAAAAATATATTGAATAAAAGACAAAGGTACTTTCACCATATAACTTCTTTAATAACTTGAAAAATGTATGCCACAAAAGTTTTTTCATAACAATATGTAGTAATTTAAACTTTTTTTATTTGAAAATTAGGCTGGTAAGGGCCATTTTTCCCTTATCGTCTTGAAGAACACAATTTTTCTTTCATTTAAAGTATTTTGGGGGGGTACTTCACTGTGGTCAATCTAATGATCATACTACCTTAATGTGTTGCAAAATGTCATTATTGAAATAATACTGACAAACTTTAACTTGCTGAGGGACTGTTTGATGTGTAAATGAGTAATGTAACGAAATTGGAGTCGAGACATACTATGCAGGAAAATATGGTCACCGGAAATATGCCATCAAGATTCCACTGGATTAGAATGTGCCAACAGTAGTTGAAATTTTAAATGAAATTAACATTGGGTGTTTGCATATCTAGGTTGAAAGGATGAAACAGATTTAGGCCCAAAAATGTTGAACATTGTCAGTTGAGTATTTCTATCCTAAAATTGTGCTTCTTGAAAGACATTGTACCATGCTTCAGATAGTTTTAAGTTCTTCAATGAAGGGAAACTTGAGAGAGATGATTGTAATATTTGTAGTATATTCATTCATTATATAAACCCAGTGGTACAAAACTATTTTCTGGTTTATTGTGTATTGAACATGTAAATTAAGTAACTAGATGGACTCGTGCAATCATTTCACACATTGTAAATCACTGGTTAAAAGTGAAAATATTTCGAGTTCCAGTTAATACTGGAATTCCAAATCTCAAACAGCCAGGTCCTCTATTATATCATAAATTCATTCATAAAAATTTCACTAATGTGAAGTTCTTTTTTGTATTCTTTAACTCTTAAAGATGGAATATTAAAGATGTCACAATTATTGTAAACAGCATTTGGGTCGGTGACTCAAATTTTATTCTTCTTTTTATAGTCCATCTTGTTTTTTATTTGTTTTCTTCTGATTCATTTTTGTATTTATTTTCTGGTAAGATTGCCCTTTGTTTTGCTTCTGACCATTAAATGTGTTTTTTATCCCTCTGTAACATACAGTTATTTCTGTATTTTGAAGTTAAATAAAGTAGGCCCAGGTTTGCTTGTGGGTAAATGTGGGTATTGCTAAGCATGTATTAACAAACATAATCTCCTATATTTATGAGAGAAGTCATAGGCTTCCACATCCAGATTCCTGTAAATGATCTTGAATGTCGGTGACGCTGCGTCAAAGGCTGCGTTACCAATGTTTTGACCATCTTTTCGTGGTCTTCCTCAGGGCTGGTCTGCAAACCAGGAGATGGCAGCCCTGAGGAAGACCACGAAAAGATGGTCGAAATGTCGGCAACACAGCCTTTGACATGGTGTCACCCAGGCAGCCAAGATCATTTATAAATTTGTGAGAGTCAGTCGTACAGAAAATCTATGGAGGGAGGACACACTCAAAAGCTAAACTTCCAAAAATTTTGAAAAGTCACAGTTTTGTAGGTCACTGCCCAAGAATCGTTACCCAGGGTTCCATGATGGTCCTAAAAGTCACGTTTTAAGGACCTAGTACATATCATATAAGAGGAATTCTTGGTGGTAACTTGTGCTGCCCAACTTATGTTGCAGTTTTCTTCTGCTCCTGTTGATGATTTCCTAGCTTAAATTAAAAAATTCTTAATTTTTTTTTCTCTTAAATCTGTTTGGTGCACCCTTGGGGATTAATTCCATCACTATAAGTAATTTACAGGATGGTTGCATTTTGTGGGATGATGAAGCCTTATAAATTGTACAACTTTTTCCTTGGCATAGTATAGTATGTACTATAAGCTCAAGTTTTCTTGATATTTCACAGCTGGGTGTGTGGGGAGAGGAGGGCTTTGGCTATGTCATGGCTTAAAAGGGCCTACCAACTGCGGGCATAAACTTAACACACCAAAGCATGCCACGAGAAATGCTACGTTTGTTTTCAAAGTACGAGGTGGTTGTTACCAGCATTGTAAATTGGTACGCGCCGTTCCGAGTCGAACCTAAGTTTCTCAAATGTCCATGCTATCCAGCGGTAGGTGAGAACTAGAAGCTCGTGTTTCAAGAAAACTTGTGTGAGTACTGGAAAAGATATTACACTACGATTCACTCATTTGGCCTAATGTGGATATGTGAATCAGTTTGTTTCACAGGCAGATGCATACGCAGCTTGCAACTTTCTAGAGAATCCAGATTCACTGCATGAAATTGAGGAAGCAGAAGCTGAAGATCGTGCATCAAGTGAGTGAACAACTTGATACTTTTGTCGTTTACGTACTTTTTTTTTCCTTCTTTTTTTCCCTCTCCTACGAGCACTGGGCAAACAATGTAAGTTATTTAAAGTGGTTTCCTGAGGAAGGTATATGAAGTGAGGAGTCCACAGCAGTGCTGAAAGCTCTTGTGTAGGGATCTGACAATTTGAAAACAAAATAAGATTATTTATACAAGTGATGAAGCTATATCTGTTTTTAGTATTTTACATGTAATTAAGTAATAACTTGGACTTGGATTTTGTTGACCATTGCCAAAAATGTTCAATAATATGCACTTCAAAGGTTTTTAAAATGTCCTAAAAACATAGAAAAACGACATAAAAAATGTGATCAAAACCAATTCCGATGGGCATATCTAGCTGTTGGATTTGATACTGATGTAATCGACACTTCTTACATGCGTTCAAGTGAACTCAGCTCACCCACTTTTGGTGAGAACTGTTCTTTACCAGGAAATCTTTGTCTTTAGTTATCCCAAAATCACCGCAAACCAACAATAGCGGTGATTGATAGGTGTCACAGGTACCTCGGATTATATAATCACAACGGCTCACATTACACTCTCTGAGCGAAGAAATTGAAAAGACTACTCAGGAAATCTGTGGAGGATAATTCTTGCATCTCACAAATATTTCAAGGAAATACCATTAAAATGGTATTAAAATTGATGAAATCAGCGAAAATACATTAAAATGCTGGAAAAGAGTAAAAAATTACTTTGAGTTGAAATCGACAAAAAAAAGAAAAGAAAAAAAAAGACCTATAAAAATGGCTCATGTCCTTTTTCAATAACAAAATTAATTTCTGCACTAAATAGCATTGTTCTAAAGTGAAAAGAAAAAAAGAAGACATTTCATTAAAATCCGCCCCTAGTAATAACCTATTATTTTCTATGTAAAATAAAGAAAAAAAGAATGTTATCTGTGGAGGCTACTGTGGAAATTATGAGTTAAAAAAAATAATCAAAATGATTATTATTAAGTTTTAATTTAATTTTATTTTTTCCTCAACAATTTAACAAAATGAAACAATAGCCAATTTTAGTCATGCTTTCTATTCATTAATAAATAATGTTGCTTTACCAAAAAATGAAATAGGTCTTAAAGAAAGAAAAATATTGTTCAGAGATGCACTTTGTAAGAAACTTACTTTTGGTGGTAAAAACATGAAAAGAAAATTTTGCCTTTGAGGCCACGAAAAAAAATTAAAAGTTCTGGATATTACAGAAAGGCTTATTACTATTAAATGCAGGAAATTAAAATGAGATTTTTGTGTGTCTATATATTTAAAATACAGGGTGTTTGTTCATAAAGAAATTTGAGCTATCTACTCAACCAGATTTTGTAATTTTTTTCTTTAAATGAAAAGTAGTAGGCCTGAGATGTTATCATGTCCTGTTATGAACTTAATTTGTAGTAAAAACACTGCATTTTAATTATATATTAAAATTAATAGAATGAACACATATCTACTGTTGTTTTCAAGACCTATTACGTTCCGTGTTAGTTTGTTGTCTTGGTAATTTTGTTTTTGAGTTCCAAAGGATCTATTAAAAGCAGTTAACACTTTATAGCAAGGTTTTTAAATTCAAAGATTAATGATAATTTTGAAATGCTATGATTACTGAGTGCATATAAAACAGACCAGAAATCTTCTGACATGAAATGACAGTACAAAAAATGTTCAATGATTATAACTATATGTGATGCAGTACATTTCTTAAGTTACAGTTGATAGCAGTATTTCCTGCTATAATCCAGAACATACATAAACAGATCTTGGTAAATAGAAAACATTTTGATTAAATCTTCAGAAATTGTTTATGAACTCTAGTGTTCTCAGTGAATAGTGACGATATTATTCCAGAAATTGTAAACCTGTCAATCCATTAGTCTGGGAAAATAACTACTGAATGACATGAAACCACATTTTTGAGGTTTTTATTTTTCCGTATTGGGTATTTATAGTGCTTTTCTGTTGTAAATTTTCTACTGGTCTTTTATTTGTGCTATGTAAGTGCACAGGTTCAGATAATAATTAACTTTGCTTATTCAAATTGCGAAGTTATTCACAACAAAGAATTGTTGAAGATCCTCCATCAGATAATCTTATCCATCTGTGTGTCCACTGAAAGGTGTAGATGTAGTGATCAGTATATAGAATTAGAGTGGTGGTGTGTTTATAGATTGTGATTATCACAATGCTGATATACCTCTGAAGACAAGAAAAATTGATGATCAGTATAGAACTTGCTGACATTACAACAATGATCTTCTCTCTGCCAATTTCCTTGATTTTATGGTAACTTCATTATGTTTTTGAAATTCAAGAAGAAGAAGCAGTAGAAGACTACATCAGTTGATATGGAACTTAATAAGAATGCTTTACCAAAACCTGGTAAAAGGCAATCTATTTAAATGTTTTCTATAGGGGAAAAAGTGCAAGGGATATACTCAAAACTATACTCTGAATAAAATTAGGTTGTCATTTCTTTGTTACATAGTAATACAGTAATACCGTTGCTGTATCCTAAGCATCAGTGAATCAAGAAACTTCAGCATTTGTACTGTGTTGTCACCTTAAATTAAGGAACAAGAGGATCCCATTGCTCAGATGTTGCAGTGAATCAGCTGAGCAACTTTGGAAGTGATGGGAAAGTGGTGAATTTTGATAAATGCTTTCTAGGAGTAGGAATTGCGAGTAGTTTGTGCTGTTGTTTTTATGGTTAATATTAATCACATATACCTTTTAGAACATGAAAAACATGGCATTGCTTTCCCTCTTGACACCCAAATGTCAAGTACTTTCTTATTTTATTTGGATCTTAGATCAGAAGATTATTATGTTCAGAAAATTTGAATTCTCAAAATGGATAAAATGCTCCCAAGTTAGGATGAAAGGAAGGTTGTTGAGGTCAAGACTGCAAGAAAAGTTGCAGGTTTTTATATTTATTTTTTTAACTTGCCTCATGGATGAGGTATACAAGAGAGGTTCCATGAAGCAATTGCATGCTTCTTAATAAAAGGAAAGATTGTGCAAGGAAAGGAGAGGAAATGTTACTCTTTGGATGCAGATATAAATTCAGTGAAATTGGTGGTGAATTTTATCAGTAACCTTTTTGCATGTTGCAGCCTTTTTGTCTGAAGAAATTCAGTTGTGACTTAAAGATTTGTGCAGTAAAACAAGAAATGTTGTTTGGTAATGTTTACTAGAAGATTTTAATGAGAAGTGAAATTCTTTGTACTCAGTATTCTACATTTGAGCCCGAAGGTATAAAAACTATAAAGAAATCTCGTCTCTTTCAATGCAGAATTTGAAGGATTCAATAAAATGGTGATGAAAATTGGTTTCTCAGAGAAGAGTATGAGAGATCAATTGTTTTATTAAGAAACCTTTATTGCAGCATAGAAACCACTTGCAGATTATCCTTCACTTTTTCAAACAACAAATCGTATCTAATCGTTACAAATCGTATTTAATTTCATTAAATCAAATTCAAATTAAGTGCATTGCAGACTTTTGTTAATATTTTTCAGTGACTCATTCCATGACATTAAGTACTCATTTAAAATGTTTACTAAAATGTGAGATACTTAAAAAGTTTGCAAAGATTGCATTAGTATTTGTTAAGACTTTGAGTCACACAGAAAATATCTAATGCTATAAAGTTTTCAAGAATTTGATCAGCTAAAGTATTTGGTCTGTTCTGTGGTGTTTTGGATAGAAAAGGAAAATATAACAATTCCAGAACTGCTTTTTGTTATTTTTGCGAATACATTGTATTTTCTTTTGGAAGATTTCAGAACATTATTTTATTACCATATTAAAGCACCCCAAGAATGTACCTTTAAAGCAATAGAAGAGGAGGCTATGAACTATTGCCACTGTTGTATTAGAATTAAGTGATTTTATCACCTTATGTCACTGGAAGGAAGTTAGAAGAGTTGTATTGGAAGCTTTGAAGGACTTTTGATGAAAAAGCTTCTTTTTTTCCCCTGTTCCTGAAGGAATTGTAATGCACCTGGATATTTGAACTGTTTTATTACAAGTGATGAGTTTTCCAATGTTGGAAATTGGAAATATAACACATTTTATCTTTAAATTGAATTTGAAGATTTTTTTCATGGTTGGTGAACAGTGTTAGTTTTCAACAATCAGAAGATAGAATCTCCTTCAAGAAAAACATTCCTTTATGGATTTTCGTAATTTATTTGCTAGTTGTGCTGAAAGTTCCCCTCAAGATTTGCTTTATATTTTCTAGCGTGTGAAAAATATTATTTGCTAACAAAGCTTGGGAAAAATATTATTTGCTAACAAAGCTTGGGAAAAATATGATGGCTCTCTGTATTTTATCCTTTATTTATTAAAAAAGTCATACAACTTTTTCATAACATGTCATAATTTGTGAATGGTTTCATCAGTGTTATGTTTAGTGTGCTGGCCTCCCATATCTAAATTGTCTGCTTCAGTCTTGATTTAAGTTGGAGGGGTTTTAAAGAAGCAGTGTCTCATACATTTATGTGCCTGCAATGTCGCCACTGATTAAAAGTTTCATTGAGCAAACTGTTTTGG
This sequence comes from Teleogryllus oceanicus, assembly GCA_964035755.1. NCBI lineage: Eukaryota > Metazoa > Arthropoda > Insecta > Orthoptera > Gryllidae > Teleogryllus > Teleogryllus oceanicus. The sequence continues at coordinate 48,265,333 of CAXIVR010000013.1, forward strand.
AACTTTATCTTCTGAGAAATGCCTTGATTTGCTACAGAAAGTCATCAGGCTGTGCAAAATCGCAAAAGATGGAAGGAGAAGATTGAACCTTTACTTCACCCTGAGGAAGATTGCAGTATGGCAGCCAAAATAATGGCAATTGTGCCTAGGGTGTGGTGTCTGCCTGACTGTCAAGATATTAATGATTCCAGCTGTGGAAGCCTGCTCTTTCATATCTCACACCAAGGTTTGGTGACAGCCTGCTGTGCCATAGGAGAAGATGTAGTAATCTTGTAATGCTGACCAACATATAAATAAAACTTCTTAATTCTTAATTTGGAGCTGAATTCTGAATCTTAAACAAATTTTTATGACAGCCATGAGATATATATTTTTTTGTGAGAACTATAAAATGTGTACTCCAAGGTAACATCAGAACAAGACTGGGACGATGTAGGAGTATCACACACTTCAGTAAATTTTAAAGTATTTTGCTAGTTCAAAAATTATATTGAAATTGTTTGAAAATTTAAAAAAATAAATAAATAAAATAAAAATTAAAAAAAAAAAAATCCTAAAATAATGAAACCAAAGGAAGATAAAAACTAAGTGGACTAAAAAGTCAAAATAACACGTTTTATTGTAAATGTAATTGTTTCAATGGTGAATAGTTTTTTTGCTTTCATAAAAAGAATTAAAAGTTCTGATTGCTGCCAAGATTTCTGCTCAGTGATCTACAATAGCTGTGTTGAGATGAATTTACTTCCTGAAATGTTCAATCAAGACCAGCTTTTCCAAATTGTGGAAGGAGAAAGAGAACTATTGGGGAAAAAGAAAGAAAAAAAATTGCATCAAGGTTTGCTACTATTATATCTTTTGAGAACTTTCACTGCATATAAACAAAATTTCAAATTATAATAGTATTTTGTTTAAAAAGAACATGAAGAATTTCATAATTGAAGAAAATAATCCTATGACATCTGAGAGTTGTTGATTTATAATTATCTAAATAAATTAATATCTATAATTGTCTAAGAATTAATCCTGAGTGCACTGGTAGTTCACACGGTGATAACTTCAAAACATGCCTTTATATTTTGATAGCTTCAACCAAAAGATTGTCTGCTTATGCTGTAAATATACTTTCGATGGAATGAGAAAGTGTTAACTTTAATAACTGCTTGAATATGAAAATTATGTGGTGCTGTTTATTGTAAACATTATAAATGTTATGGCTTGAATTGTTTGTTATTGTTGTTTTCATATATATTTTTTTATTTTTTTAAAATTTTTTATAGATCTGTCACTTGTACTTTTTTCAGCCTCCTAGAAGGAAAAGATTGGCTTCGCCTACATTGTAATTTTTCTGTGTGTGCAGGATGATGAAATGAATAAAGACGAACAAGAGCCCAGCAAGAGATCTGCAGATCAGAAAAAACTACAGTATTGTAGTCATGTACACTGTTTTTGTGGAATTAGTTGTCTTAAATATAAAAAATATCTGCTTGAGTTGCTTAAATACTTACTGAGAGTAATTGTTGGTGGAAGTCAGGTTCTCAACTGTTTCTGTGGAGTGGAAATTATAGAATTATTTTTTAAATTTGTTATTTTATTATTTATTCAGTAATATAAAAAGTAAAAGAGAAAGTACACCATATAATTGTTATATGTGTTGCTTAATAAATAAATGAGTCAATTCATCTGTTTGAATGTAGTGATATAGAAAGTAAACTATTTATTATAAGTAATTTGTGTGTTTGTGAAATTGTTGAGTTGCTTTATTAATATTTTTTTATACATGTTTTACTTACTACTAAGAATGACAATTTTGGTTCAAGGAAAGTTTAGCCTACTGTTATTTATCTATTACATGAAACAAAATATTTGATAATATTTTGTTTCAATAAGCTAATAATTTTATCATCCATTTATTTACCTATTACATAATCTACCTCTGCAAACAAAGGTACTAAATAATAATAAAATAATTCAGAAAGTCCAACTGTTCTACATAGCTGTTCTTTAATTACAAGATGTGAGGTGAGATATTGGCTAAAACTATGAAGCTGAAAAACCAATATTCTTAGTATGGTCTCCTTTTGAGGAAGAAAATAAGAATTGTATTGTAGGTTTTTCTTGTACAACAGCATCAATTGAATGGCCTTCTTCATTGCAAATGAAGTTTGCAATAATGATTATGGAAGAATACATTTTACTTTCTTCAACTTCATTAAATTCAAATAAAACAGTTTCCTGAAGTACAAAATTAAGAAAGAGGACTGGACATACTCTTCAGTGCTGTGATTGATAGGATGGCTATGCCTCAAGAAGTGAATTCTTTTTATCTTCTACATAGTTCTTCTATTCTGCAACATCGAGTTTGTTTACCTTCATTGATTTATTTTGATTTTTTGGACTCCAGAGAACGATATTCCAAACCTTTAGAGAGCAAAGTTGCAGACATTGTGGCTATATGGTTACATGTGAAGTTTCACTACAAAATTAACCTGTTTGTCTTATTCAGTCATGTTTGTTTATGTCATGTTTTGCACTCAAAAGAAGAAAAGGAAAATGAAGATTTGGGGCCAAAATGAAAGAGCATTAAAAGTAATGCAAATGCTTTGGAATTTCCACCAAAAATGTAATGAAATTGTCTTGTTTATTGAAAATGTTTAAAATAAAACTTTATAAGTGAATAAAATTTATATGAATGTATGTACGTTCTGCTAAGGAAGAGGTCATGTTGTGAAATATGCAACATCTCAGTCAAATCTAAATGTTTGTGATATTGTGTGTGATGTTCTATCCAAACCGTTGTTATGGACGGCTATCATGTAAAGTTCCATAAAAGGCCCATGTGTCGTACTTGATTATACAGGGGCTGTGAATCAACAGGACCAGTGAAATAAAAAACTGAAAAATTTAAATTAAGAGACAATTCAGTCTGTGATGAAATAACTTGTACTTGTTTGGTGAATTGGATATCACACACGAAGACACTGCTCTCATCTACTATTGTCTTTAGGATGTGTATATTTTCTGATTAAAATAAGTGTAGGGTTGACATTTCTATTAAAGAAAACAACAACAATCAGTGCCCTCAGATAGTAAACTTATCATCTGATTGTGTGCTACAATTAGTGGTTTAATGAAAAGATAACATGCACCTTAAAAAACGTCAATCACACATTTTAATTGGATTATATATTATACAGTGCATGGATAAGTTCATTAGAAACCAATGATTTTTCTGCCTGTAGAGGAGATACGCTCTACATTAGAGTACCCAAATAAAAAGTGAACTGTTTACATTTATGTAGAACCTGATGTTTGTGTCATTATATTGACATAAATTGAAATTTTGTGTAGAAATATACTCACTATATTATAGAAGACCAAGGAAAGTCTCAAATAAAGGCCTTTAACAACAGGTGATGCAAGTCCCAATTTTCTGTTTATCTGGGACAGAATCAGTCATCTTGTCTTTTGAATCGATTATCCTCAAGATTCAAGATTTGTCAAACTACATACTCTAATTTCATATTTAGTGGATTGAAAATCAAGAAAAGACACTGTATTTACATCCTTTCATTAAATTATTTTTAACTGTGATGCGTTCTGATTATTACAGGACTCAGCATGGAAAGTACTTCTCATTTGTAAGAGGCTTCATTAATGAAGTTGTGCGTTTCCTTAAAATTTATATAGAAATTAGATATGGCAAAAACAGAATTTTGACTTTGAGTATTTGCAATTGACAGGTTGGCTTTCTGTCTTCGGTTCATCAAGCTGTTTATAGTACTGGTTGAGTACTCTTGAATTTATACTTAAAGTTAATGCTGTGAGATTTTGCTGCTCCATCTTTTTTTATGTAGTGCCATTTTTTCTAAACTTTAGCTGGGTTTTCTAAGATGAGAAGAAAAGTAAAAAAGGGTGAGATGTAAAGAATTAACTTTTATTTATGCTCCTATTATCTTGATGGTAATAATACATCAATGGGGAAATGTAGCAATAGGCTATATAGGCAAATATATGAAAGTCCATTGAAGTGGCAGCTGAATTGTACAAGATAGTAAATGGTAAATGCATCATTTGCTTTTGTACCCGATCTTGAAATAGTAAGCTGTTATCGTACTTCCTTGGTATTTTACTCTGCCCTCCCCAATCTTTTTCTATTTCACAAACTCTTTTCTCTTTCTCTCTTCCTCCAGCATTTCTAGTTAATTTGTGTGGGAAATGTAGCCTCAAACCTTTGTCACATTAAATGTATTTTAATCAACTATTTGATATATCTTGAACCCCATGAATAAGTTGATTAGTCAAGTTCTGGTGAAAACGTGAAAAGATTACCATAGGTTTTCCTAATCATTGTCTACATTTGTACATAATCAGGTATGTTAATTTCCTTCTGGTTGCTGAGTAAAAGGCACATGCATATATTCTTGGCTAGCTAGGCTAGGAGTGAAGCCCTAAGACATAAGAAAAATGTGCATAAAAATAACTTGCAGTTTGTTTATAAACTATGTGAATCAGGTTTATTAATTCAAAAGTAGAAATGTGTATAAACAGAGTGACCAATAGAGATAACTCTTCTCTTTTTCAGTATATTGTTTCTAGGATGAGATACCCTAGAGGAATGCCAAGGTCAGAAGTTCATAAAATCTTAAACCCGTACAAAATCATTTGAATTGTCCAATTATTCACTAAATAATAATAATAATAATTTAGGGTTATTGATTTATATCAAGTAAATTGATATGTTTAATAATCATAGAATTGAGATGTTGCTATAATGTAAAATTTAGTTTTCAGTTGTTTTCACCTTATCACGAGAGTTGGGCCAAAAGTACTTGCAACAAGGAGTCATATGCATTTTTGCTCTTATTCACTTTCATTCTAGTATAAGAATGTGTCGATAAGCAATTTTCTTAACCTTTTGAGAAGCTTGAAAGTATGACTTAGACATCCTCTATAGATAATCATTTCCTCCATCTTAATAGAATATAATTGCACAATTTAATATGTATTATCAATTTACAGTAAAAGAGAGTGAAATTAAAATTTATAAAAAATTTTTTTTGTGAAGATCAAATGGTTGGAAAAGCCTATTTGTTGGGTTCAAGAGAAAGATGCAGTTTGCTTCATTACATCAAGTGCCTATTGCATAAAATTTCCTCTTTTGCAAAAATTTGAAATCCTTTCTTTATACTGATGAATCTTATTGAGGTCTAATTAATTAAATTGATTGAGTTTTTAAAGTAACGAAAACAAGAATTACAAGGTGAAAATAGAGAGCAGTGGGTACTTGTAGGAGAAAATTAAGATTGCATTATTGTTAATTGTCAAACAGTTCCTCTGTCAGAATCTCACCATTGTTGTCATTGGGTCTTAGTTTGATCTTCATGCGCGTTCACACATACAGAATTAAATTCTTTCAAGAAAAATGACTTTTTTATAATGAGAATTTCTTCTCATCATTTCTTTCTTCAATAATTTTAATTAATTGAGTGAAAATGAAACAAATGTAGTGAGGGGGAGGAAGAGATATTTGGCCTCCGTGTTCTCTGGATCTGCCACATCTCACACTCTTCAACAAAGAACTCTCCCAGTTTTGTCTGCACTTTATTATTTATGTCATATCTCACAATACGGAAGAGAATGTTTGTGTGTGATAATTACTTGGGGGGGGGGGGGGAGTTTTTCCGTTGGAGATCTAACCTTCTGAATCCTTGAAATAAAATTTTTTAAAAAATTAAAAAATGTCTGTTACTGCACAATACGCAACAACTGTGCTTTGAATTGGACCTAAATTAAAGAATTTTGATATTGGCCTGGTACTTCTTACCTACAATGGAAGCATGAGTTATTAATTTCATATCGTGCATTTCTGTTAATTAGAATGTGATGATGAAGGGAAAAATTTTCTTCAAAATTGTTTGGAATGTGAAGTATTTTGCCGTGAATGAAAGTAGTTGGGTTTTCTTGAAAAGAGTCACCATAAAAGTTGATTCTTTGCATCACCCCGAGAGAGCCTGAAAGGGTTTATGTATTTATACACAAACATTTTTGTTGTTTTATAACTTGGTGTTTGCTTACTAAAGAATGGACACATTCAGGTTAAAAACTTAGGGAAAGGCAGCTAAATTGTTAGAGCTATTTTATTTTAACATGTTATAGTTTCCAATGTTGTCCTGAGATTCCCATGAGTCCATATGATAACCCATGGTACACATTTGTTGATTGGGGGATGGGCATTAGAACAACACAATGCAATATTTAGTAAATGCAGTTGAAACCATGTACAAATATATAGTGTGAATTTTTGTAATTGGGTTTCTGATTATCTCTTTGATGTTAAAAAATGTCTTTAAATAAGTGACTGTAAAGTAAGAAAATGGCAGATGGAAGTTTTGGAAATCCAGTATAAATAATTTGTGAAAATCGACAATGAACTTAAATAGTTCATTGGAAAATATGTAAATGTGGATAGTTTGAGCACAGAATAAATGTGCCTTGTGTTCTTTCTGCACCATCTAATAGTTAAGCCTAAAGTAGAGTTAAGTTAATAATTAATTGTATTGTGTGAATCTTTATATTACAGTATGATTCCATGGACATCGGTCATATGATTGATCACTTCCAACCTACTCTTACTTTTCATTTTCATATTATTTTAAATGTTGATGTTACTGTGCCTACCATGTTTTCAGCCATCTCTATTGAAACATTTATAAAAGATTAAAAGTTTCTAGAAAATGATTTCAAACTATGTGATGTGAAAACACAAGAGACAGTGGGGTTTATCTGCTTATGTTGCTGTGACATCACTCAGACTAGTGAATATAACACACATACAGTATCTGCAAATGAAATGCAGAGGATAGCTGGGATGGATATTTTCCCAGTTACCAGACATTGTTAGTAAAATCAGTCGGACTATCACAATTAAACTGCTTGCCAGTGGATATAATTTTTTCTGAGATATTCGTTAATGCTCTTAAAAGTTGCCTTGAAATGTAGGCAAGCACATGGGGGGCCTTGCTCCCCCCCCCCTGAAAATTTTGAAAGGGGTCCCTGTAGCATGACATAATAAAACATTTTATTTCCTTAAATATCTTCAATCAATGGTTTTACCTGTATTTTTATGTGACAATTTGGAAAATTGTCTCCATTTTGTAGAAGAGGCTCTAAAAATCATCTGGCAACCACATAAACAGTTTAATATAAAAAATCAATTGTATATATTGATTCTATCATTAAATTTATGATTTTATTATCATTGTAGAATATTTTATTCATTGTCTAATAAAATATCATGTAGTAAATAAAAAAGTTCAATGGAAAAGGAGGGCTCAGAAATTGGGTCCCACTCTTGTTTTAGGCTGCACATACTGTACCTTCAAATATTCAGTCAATGCAGTTTGTTACTTATGATGAATGTGAACTAGAAGACATCTTTTCATCAAATACATTTTACTTTTTTTTTCCCCTTCCAATAAGCAATAAGTTTAAGTACCTTTTTATCATAAGAAATTTATTCTAAAAAGAACAATCAAAACCATTAAGCTTTGACTGACTTTGGGAGGAAAGTCTAAAAGATGCCTGTGGACCAAATTCTAAGAGAATTCATTGCCTTAGTGATACCTCTGTTTGCTAGTAGATGAACTTGTGATAATGTAAATGTCTAAGGCTGATGTTTGGAGATTCTTGCCTGTCCCTACGACGTGTATCCTAGATACAATTACCAATGTTTCTGCCATCATACTGCAACATTCCTCAGGGTGAAATGCCATACCACGACAGTTAACTTAATTTAAAGTTAAGTGGAGATAATTGGACTGACATCAATCACTGGTAAATAGCTGAAAAACCCACAGATCAATAAATGAGAATAAAGTTGATATCAACTGACTTCCTCCTTTACTAAAACATTTAATTGAACCGATAAACAAGGATGTAAGAATCATAGGGGATTAGACTTTAGTCTTGCCAAGGGTGCTCTAAACGTATTATAATATTGAATCTCATCAAAATGTTACATAGCTTTGAAGACTGAAGTTCATTAGCAATAAATATGTGTAACTTTTCTTTCTTGTACTCCCACTTCCACCCAAAACTGAAGACCCTTCAAAATTGAACCTGAAGCTGCTTGTTCTATAAGCACAGTGAAATTATTAATGAATCATATTTTGTAAAACATTTTTATTTTTGTAATATTGCAAAAAAGTTCTTTCAACATTTTCAATAGGTTTTGATTCTTATTTTTAATTTATAGTTTTCATCCCTTAGCACATTTTCATGTACTATTAAATCATTTTAGTTCTTGAATTTGATTTAATTTTGAAGGGTCTGATTGTTACGATAGGATCATGCTGTATGGCCTTTGTCTGGAATCATTTGAATGCCATTGTTACAATAATGTTCCCTCACTTCTTTGATACAGGACCTTTACTACTGAAGATCATTACTACAAATTGGATGGAAGGCAGTGTGGATTGAAGTTTGAACAAAGTACTTCCTAAGCAAAAATAATGAACAACAGTTGGAGTTTGCATGTTTATTGAAATATTTAGTATATTGGTAGCAGAAATTCACTGTTATGTTTGCAATGTAAAATTCTCATTATAGACAATGAAATATTTAATAACTCAAATTGTTGTTTTCCTTCTTGTACGTATGTAATCAATTCCCATGAATGTGTGAGCAGAATCCCAGACCCAAGTTCTTATTCTAGGGCATTAATTTTCAGTAATTTCAATCTACATAATTGAATGTAAGTAGTGGAGATTGAAGTGTCATTGATACTGATCAGTTGGGAACGAAATTTATTGTAATAAAAAAAGCAAAATATGTACATATGTGTTTATATTTTCCAATATATGTAAGAAAAAATATAAATTATGTAAAATAACAATTAATTATAGTATTTAAAATTGGTATACACAAGTATTTTCCAAATAATAACATCATCGTGCAGATTTTATTACAGTTTTGGAGCAGCTGAATGATAGTTCGTTGTATGTACAGTGATTACAAGTAGCCGGTGTTCATGTGAATAGTATTACCGTGTAGTCGGTGATGGATCCCAGAAGGGGAGGAAGGTTAAAGCACTCCTCTCCCAAATTCCATAACGCCATATGACATAGACCTCTAAACAATATTTGTTAGTTTTCAACCACTTTACACATTGGCTCTGTGAAACATGATCAAGGTCGTGGTTGAAATTACTTCTGCCTCACAAACACCTGTTCATCCTTGATTCCAAGAAGCAGGGAGGAGGGGAGGGTAAGTTTGAGAATTCTCGGCGAACGTCCTCAGATCATAAAAGCGCAGTAGCATTTCATTGCTTTTTTAGAAAGATGATGCTAATTACCAAAATATGTAAAATAAAAACTTAATTAATGTCTTGTAAACTCTCAAAAACGTTATTGAATGTGGATATCTTGTTTCTGTAAGAATATGTATTTACATGAAATTCCATTGCCTACTGATGAGGTATACTGAGTTTAATAATAATATATAATAATAATAATTAATAACGACTATAGTAATAATAATTAATAAAAAATGGATCAAGGCACTTGTGTACTCTAAAAAAATAAAGCCCCAGTTATTGAATTAAATATTCATTCTTGGCAAACTTACGAAGTTTTTTTGGTACCTAGTACCTTCTTAAACAAAAATGTCAATTTTTAAATGCAGAGAATTGCCATGTACCACTTATATTAGGGAATAATTAGCATATTTCAATGGTTTTTGTTACAAAACACTTCTTAATTCTCTTCTTCCATTTTCTAATGAAAACCTCAAAGAATTGCAGTATATATAGTACTTGCTGCTGCTTGCTTGCTTGCTGCTGCAAAAATGAAGAAAGCTGCTGAACAACATAACATAATAAGGTTGTCAAAAACAACATCCACACTACTCAAGAATAAAATAAAATCACTTCTACAACACTGTTCAATTATATATTTTGATAAAAAGTCTTCATAAATCCTGCAGTTACCCACCCATGTACATTTTTCTTTACACAAGAATGTCAGAAGTCTTCCCTGGAGCCTTGCTGTTGCATGTCTTTTTCACAAGTAATAACACGTCAAATATGAAAATTCAGTTAATATGTGCAATAAAAGAATATGTGGAATAACACAAGTATTTGGGTTTTTTAATCAAAATCAAAACAGTTTGGTTTTTGTATTTTTCTGAAGCTGTTTTGTATCAAACGAAACCAAAGACACCTCTCACACAACTGGAGGTGGCATAATTTTCTTTCAGTTTCTGCGTGCATTGGAAATTAGCAATAAAAATGTTTTGGTTACATTCCACTCTTCTATTTGTTTTTCTTCAATATTGATAAAAGTATTTTTACTTTCTCATATCTATATGGAGTAATATATGAAGTATATAGAAAGTTATGTAATGCTGCAGAAAAGCAATTTCAAGATGATGATGATCATAATCATCAGGAACTGGTTAGGTATAGACCAATGGTCTGTTCCTATTCTTCCAGTAGTCCCCTAGTGACTGCCAAGGTGTTCCTGGTCTTCCCATCTCTGCTTTGGTCGTCCTCTTTCTCTTTCACCTCTTGGTCTATACTTAAGTGCCTGCTTTGGTTCCATTCTTTTTAGACGATCTTGATTGGTTTTAATACTTTAACAAGTCTTCAGTGACGTTTTTGATTTTTAGATTCTACCTTATTTCTTTGTCTTTCCTTTACACTTTTAACACTGGTGTTAGTTATCTCATTTGGGCTGCTTCAATTCTGTGACTCTTTTTTTCAATTCCCATAATTCACTGCAACAGTATAGTGCTGGTTTGGTAATGATATTATGGAGTCTAATTTTTGTTTCTATACACATGTGTTGGAAGTGTCTTTTTATACAGCCATTGATTTTGTTGTAGTTTGCCAACTTTGAGTCAAAATCCTCTTCCTGTATTTTTTTTTTTTACATTTTATTTTGTTTAAAACAGGTAAAGATTGACACCTGTTTTATTATTTTATTGTCAATCACTATTTTTGACCTTATGTAGTCCTTGCCTTGAGAGCCCATTGCTTTAGTTTTCATTGTAGATATTCTCAGTCCATATTTTGTTAGAATGTTGTTCAGTCTATATGTCTCCATTTGCAGTTCATCCTCTGATGTCATCACAATTTCGTAGTTGTCTGTGTATAGTCTTTATTTCCTGACCTCGCCCCATGGCAATGCATCCTTTCTCTTCTTTCTTCCACGTATTTGTGATGTAGTTCATATACATATATATTGAATGGTGATAGGGGGCAACCTTATCTGAGGCCACATCTGTGGGGATTGCTGCAATGTGCCTGCTTTTGCATACTGTATTTTAATATTTGATTTTTCTTGTGGGCTAAAAATCTGCATAAAACCGAATTCCTGCGCATTTAATGCCGTTGACAGAGACACGAAATGTTCTTAATGAAATGAATGCATCTGTAACCTTCTTTTATTTTTTTAATCATATCCCGGACAAGGATTCATGTGGCACCCGGGACAAAACGAGTTAGCGTCAGCGAATTTGCCCTTTGGGGATTGTTTGTTCGGAGTAGGCCTTTGGGGGAAATTTCCCCTTCCCACTAAAAGCCTGTGAAGGCAGGGCTTTTTCAGGGTCCCCCCTCGCGTTGGGAAAATTATTACGCATTGCCGGCATGGGGGGGTCTCAAAAGAATAGTATCATTGCCCATTGCGCTGAAAGAGCGAAAAAAGGGAAAAAAGGTAAGGTGATCTTTTCAACTCATAAATGTCATTAAGAGTGTTTAAATTATTTGGGGGGGATTTTTCCATAAATACTGTTTTTTGGGGGAATATATATATATATATATATATATATATATATATATTTATATATATATATATATTATAAATTTATAATAAAGTCATGTAATATAACTTTCAAGGCAGAGGTTTTTACATGTATCATAAAATATATAATTCAAAAATAAATCAAAACGGTTTTTTTTAACCCTGACGATTCCAACTTAGATTTTACTGTATAACTGCGTTTTCACCATGATATTACATTGCGAAGAAGAGAGCGAATTTGTAATTTGTTTTCTGTTTTGTGTCTAAAGAGATAAGAAATTACTATAGAAAAATTTGGCATTCTGACCCCTAGTTCTAAGGTCAGTGACCTAGTACTTTTATGAAGTTTAATCTTTTGGGTATCCTCCTAGTTTTTGGTCTTTCAATAAGTTCCATTTGGTATCGAGGTACTTTTCCTGGGTTTCTGTTCTATCCTATCAAGAAATTTCAGAGTTTTGGGCAGTTTCTGACTTACAATGAAGAACCCAAAGCAGAGCAAACTTGGCCCGTAAAATCAAACTTTTTGAGTTTCGAAATTCAGGAAAATCGAAAAAAATAAAAGAAAATTTATCAAAGCCCGTGTCTATATAACCAAAATTTTAAAAAATTAGTTTCAATGGAAACAAAAAATCAATGAATAAATAATAAACTCTGCTAAAAAAGGCAAGGTGCCAAGATTTCAAACCCTTACGTAACCAAACCTAAAAAATAATAATCGCCATTTCCCGTCCACATGTTTTTTACCAGTCACATTTCACCCAAAAGATAAAATTTAACAAAATGGGGTTTTAACGGAAGAGGATAAGAGACGCAGAAAGTCTTCCAAAGGTAACAAAGTGCAACTAATAATAGATTCAGTAGTTTGCAACCTGGCATCTAATAAAAATAGAACCTGTATATGGCAGATGGAAAGAAAATTGATTCCCCCGATTACTAGAATTACCATTTTAAAAATAACCTGTGGCATGTCCAATTAATCTTAGTTGCATTTTAAGGCCCGAGGAAAGGAGGGGGACATTGTTATCCAATCGGGGGCCCAAACCCACCAGAACCCAAAAAATTCGATTGATGACAGGCCCCACTGGTTCGGAGGGGTTTTTGGATTATATTGATTTTGGGGGGGGGACGGGAGGAGGACGGGACGGGAGGGAGGGGACGGGAGGAGGAGGATGGGGAGGATGGGGGGGATGGATGGACGGAGGACGGGGACGGGGACCGGGGCGGGGGACACGGGTGGAGGGTGGAGGATGGGGGAGGAGGAGGAGGAGGATGGAGGGGGAGGGGTGGATGGTTGGATGGATGGAATGGAGGATGGAGGAGGAGGAGGAGGATGGAGGAGGAGGAGGATTGGATGGAGGAGGAGGATGGAGGAGGATGGATGGATTGGAGGATGGGGATGGATGGATGGATGGAGGATGGGTGGATGGATGGATGGATGGATGGATGGATGGATGGATGGATGGATGGATGGATGGATGGATGGATGGAAAGGATGGATGGATGGATGGATGGATGGATGGATGGAAAGGATGGATGGATGGATGGAGGGATGGATGGATGGATGGATGGATGGATGGATGGATGGATGGATGGATGGATGGATGGATGGATGGATGGATGGATGGATGGATGGATGGATGGATGGATGGATGGATGGATGGATGGATGGATGGATGGATGGATGGATGGATGGATGGATGGATGGATGGATGGATGGATGGATGGTGGAGGGGATGGATGGATGGATGGATGGATGGATGGATGGATGGATGGATGGATGGATGGATGGATGGATGGATGGATGGATGGATGATGGGGATGGATGGATGGATGGATGGATGGATGGATGGATGGAGATGGATGGATGGATGGATGGACGGATGGATGGATGGATGGAGATGGATGGACGGATGGATGGATGGATGGAGGGATGGATGGATGGATGGGATGGATGGATGGATGGATGGATGGATGGATGGATGATGGATGGATGGACGGAAAGGAAGTCAAACATATGTCGTCATAGAAGCATTGAGTTACTGGTTGGTCTCAGACCAAGTATTCCCTGAAATTGAAGGATTGTTTGTTAGTGATTCAGGGCCTTTCAACGGCTAGATTTATTAGTCCCGTAAGTGTAGTGCATGTTTTGCTCGGGTGGTGGTGGTGGTGGTGGTGGTGGTGGAGGTCTTCCCCACTAGATGGCGAGATCCGGCGCCGATCTATTGTCTACTAGCGGTTTTTCCCTAACCAGGTGTCTCCCACCAGCGGGGCACCGCCCCGGTCGGGACAAACTCTAGCTCCCGACCAGTCTCTTGACATGTGTGGTAATGTAGTGCAAGTTAGTGTAAGGGTGTGGAAGGAGAGAGGATAAGACAGGTAAGAGGTAGGAATGATCGTGCGCGGTTCGTGGCCCGTTTGTTACGATACTACTCCGACATTCGCCTGCTGTTGGTGGGAGGAACCACGGAAAACTACCGACCAAAGCAGACGGCCGCTCGAATTATCCAGACAGCGACTGAATTCGACCTAGCTGAAAAGCAAGTGTCGAAAAGCCTGTCACCATCGGGACTCGAACATTGAACCTCCTGGTCAGAGGGACTGCAGTGACATCAGTTAATGCACTGAGCCATCTCTCTGAAGGATTCATGTTCGCCGTACAAGATCAAGTTATTCAAACTCTCAATTACAGAAAATATTTGTTTAAAGATCCAAGTGGGAACGATGACCACTGCCTGGTCATCGCTGGTACGGTTGTGAACAAATTGAATCAGTACAGCACAGCACATTACTTCAGGCTTCACACTAGGTGAATCAAATGACAAGAACAGGCATCACGCAGTAGCGAAAATCATCCTTCAAGAATTGGCCCAGAAGTACCAGTTAATATCTGATGTGCGTGTGCCGCACTAATGTTTAACCCAGGGAGGTCTTGGTAAACAATTCTTATCGTTTATACTGGAACAGAACGATTCCCACAGATAGAACAGTAATCGGTAATCGATCTGATATTGTTATAATCCATAAATGAAACACGGAAGTCGATGATATTGATGTTCCAATCCCGAACACTTCAAATGTTCAGGTTAAATAAGCCTACTCATAAAAGAAAACTCAAGAGTGTGAGCCTCTCAGAATTTGTCAAGCAATAGAATACAAACCAAGTGAGAATAATTCGTATTCTAATATCGAGTGCCATCCCGAAGACTTTGCATCAATGACTCAAAGAGTTAAATATTCCTGAAAATCTATGGAAGTTGGTACAAAAGACCGCCATCATTTCAACGACAAGAATTATAAGGAAAATCAGGGGCAAATGATATCAATTGAAATAATTAGGTTCAAATTACATCCATAATTTGTACTGTGATTAGATAATCTGTACTATTTGTGTATGCATCAATGGTATATGAGATGTAAAAAATAATGACAATAATATTTATTTGTCTACAATAAGCTGATTGTCAGTTGGTACCCACAAGTCCATAGATATACAATTCAAAAACAAATTAAAATAAACACAGTAAAAGAAACTACAACTACATTACAGCACTACTTTCACATGCATACAAATCCAACTGCATCTATACAAAAATATTTTTTGTATACCAGCATTATAAACGAGGTTTTCTGTTGCAAGAAATCGTTCATAAAAGGGCCTTTTACAGCAAAATGATGACGTATTAGGTTTACGGCACGAATGATTGCGCTCATCACACACGTCATAGTTGGGTCACAACTCACCTTTAAAATTGACGAACGCTGTGAATGTGCATGAAGAGTTCACAGAGTAACCATACAACCAGAATAACCAAAGATTTTTATTCTTGAATATAATAAATCAGTTTACATAATTACATTATTTATTGATGTTAATATTAATGGAGCAGTCTGTGAGGTTTTTGAAAGATAAAGGAACAGAACCAGGTACATTAAAAGTTTTAGTTGATGAAGTACCTCTACGTTATTTCGTCATTTGACACTATTCTTCTAGCTATCTTTATTTTATTCTGAATTGATTCCTCAATGTAAGATTCTGCAACATTTGATGATCGCCATCCTCCATGACGCTTAAGGGTGGTAATATTCAGACCACTGTCGGCAACATAGTAGCCGATGTTCTCCTGAATGAATGTCCGGAATATTTTTCATGATTTGGAAGTTGAAGGTATTCGGCAATGAGTTTAGGAATTTTTCCGAAAGTGTTAATCCCAATGGGGTTACAAGTGCATCTACCTTTGTTATAAAATAAGAAAAGTTTATTATGTTTGACTTTAGAAGGTCTCAGGGCAATGTATTTTATACAAATCTATATAAGAGAATCCTTCATCAGAAATAACGGTAAATATTCTGTGTTTGTTAGTTTTAGTTTCTCTAATTTTGACAACTAAAACAGAACCTTCTTCAGAGACATCATCGGTGCATATGTTATACAATTCCTCGTCTACAAGCTCCAAATATGCCGAAAATCGCAACAACCTGAAAAAGAGAGCAAAAGATGTGTTCCAATAGTTCACAAATATTTCAAATAAATATAACTTAAATACCTTCATCAAGAGATACTTCTCATCAGCTGCTTTACTAAAAATTTGTTCACATCAGCTTGGGAAAAGACATAGATTTTTCTGCTTGTAACCGACATTCGCTTGTTTCATGTACAATTGAACTTTATTAAAAGCAGAAATATCAATACCATCTTTAATTTTGATCATGGCCTTCAATTTCGAGTGACTACACCACAAACTTGATGCCTTACATACTGCTGACTTCAATGTAATAAAAATTAGAAAATTAGACCATCACTAAAACTCGACTAGGTATGTCAATAAAGTAAGAGACACTTACTAACCCCATATGTATGCCAGAACAACTGATTCGCATATAATCTTCACGTTCTTTGTTTCCATCCAATTTTTAAATTTGTTGTACTTTTTTCGTACAATGCATTGACTTAGCCGGTATTAAGCATTGTTCTGCCTTCGTGGCTTGTTCAACAATTTCCTGCGGCAAGGAATCCATCTTTCTTCGCATGCTCTTCAGAATCGCTCATCAGCTGTCCAAAATGCGTGACGTCATAATACCAATGTCAATGTTGCCAACAGTAAAACTGCTTTTGCAATTAGTTCATAAATTAATTTCGATTCTTGCATAAATTTATAATGCTGTTATACAAAAATAGCGTATAACTCGTTTATAATGTTGCTTTATTGCATTCGTATAATTGAAAACTCGCCCTAACGTCGCTCGTTTTCAAAACATACTCATGCAAAAAAGCTAACATTATAAACCTAATTGCATAAACTACTATTATCGAAGCCCATACATATGAACGCCCACACACCAAACACGTACATACAGAGATCTACATTTACACGCCTACAAATACATATGCATAAACATGTAATTATAAAAAAATACACACATCTACTACTCGCGCAACTTTTCTTGAACGTTGTATTGAAGAAATGTGGGCGGAGTTGGGGTATTAGTTACAAAGTCGGCCTTTAGAGTATTTACAGTGATGTCAACCTCTGGAACATCAAAGTGAAACCTGCAACGTATGCGGCCAGGTCATCGCTCTGGGTGGGCAACAGCAGGGACACTAGGTAGGAGTTTTAGATGCCTCCTTCCATTTCTTTAGATAATGGTGATAAAGCTCAACAGAAGTTCTCGACTATGAAAGCAACTAGCTTTGACTAGCTTCTGTTTCGCGCCAACGAAGTTTTAATGCTTGGAATGTTGCCATCAGTGCTCGCTGTGTGCTTTTGCTTTCAACTGTTTATTGCTCAAGAGAGGGGGAAGCAAGGTCATCATTCAAGAACAGTTGCGCGAGTAGTACATACAGAGCCGCGAACATTACCTTCCTTGGTGTTATGGCAAATAAGCACGTGTGCGTAATTCGACTGCGCCGGAAGGACCTAAAATAAAAGAGTTGCGTTAAACAAGTACAAATATTACTATACAGTTCATGACACTTCGTGGGAGCCTTTATAGTACGTCAATTGTGATGCCGCCAAGACCTGGTGCTTTTCTGGTCCGTAAATAGTCGGCGGCGTCCGTCAGTTCCGATTGTCTCCGGGAGCGTGTAGGACCGCTGTAAAGCGCTAACTTAACTACAGTTCCAGGCCACATTATTAGGTCATCTATAAGAAAAGAGGTAAAATATTCAGTACGCGTTTAGTTTCCATATTTCTTGTTAAGTTCGTGGTTATTTAACAATAGGAATGCAACACTTGTTATCGACCAATAGTATGTAACCCTAATTGTTACCAAGTTCTAAGACCGCCGTCCAAACTGAAATACCCCCCCCCCCTCCGAAATACTTTCTGGTTCCGCTCCTGGAAAGCTAAGGAAAACGAAAGACCAAATACATTACGAGTTTATTGAATTTTCTCCTTTACTCGTGAGAACTATGCAACTATTGTTTATTTTGGTCTTCTTGGCAACAAAACGATTTTTCCTCTAGTGACTTAAAAGTTTTATTTCTCAGCCACGAATTGAATTTTACCACTATTACACTTTACATAAAACGAAATGTGTCAATTTGCTTGCGTCCCCTCGACAAAAGACTCACAAAATCAACGAAAAGCCCCGTTCTGCCTGAAAATAATTAAATAATTAATTAAAATACTAGTTATAAATAATAGCTATTGACGTAACTAAAAATGTAATAACACTGTAACATTTCGTGGTATGTTCAGCATTTTATCGGTCACCATAAAATCTTACGAACTATGTGAAAATTTACGACATGACTGCGAACATGTGAATTCTGTTGCTGCGGCACGTTAGTACGATATTTTGAAGTGTTGCGTCCGATATATCTATATAAACAATATATACCGTGGTTCGAGCACAGTCTAATAACAGTCTAATGTTAGACAGTGGTTTGAGAAAGATGGATGCAAATGATTCTCCTGAATCTAAAGATACTTAAAGAAACGATGTTTAGTTAGGAAATTGGCGCGATGACTTCCAGTGGCGACACCGCCACATCGTCAGTAAATATGATTGCCGGAGTAGAGTTTTGTTTGATGGAATGTAAGGAAAATGAGGTTAATTTACCTAATATAAATTTTCCTAATTGTACTATTAATAATATTACAATTAAGAATAATAATTTCCCAAACCAATGAGAATTACTTCTGAATTGTTTGAATCTGATTTGTTTTGTTCATCGCCATGTTTTTTCTTAACAAACATTTAATTTATGATGAATCAATGGTTGTTTACGTTGCTAAGGATGTTAAATTACTTAACACACAGGTAGGTACAAGTGCACTTAACAAACCTGCAGGGTTGCATGTTAACATTGGTTAAAGACGCATGTGACTGATAAAATTATTTTCAAAACCATCAGCCAATGGTACTCAAGAGTTAGCTTTTATTCGCTCCTTAAAACTTGTCTTCTGTTCTCTTGTAACGTTTACGTTCGCGAGATTAAGAGTTTTCATTCGCGAATATAATCCTATTTTACTCTTGTGCCACATTCCTAATGGGATGGTCGAATTACGCAGAAAGCGATTCAGAATTCCCGGGTTAAGTTTCCGTAGTTTTCATTGGCTAAATGGATGTGAAGTTATGCGGACCAAGTCCGACGTGTTTCTCGCGTGACGGACTGTTTACAACACAGAACCCGGGGCGAGTTCGAATTGCGTCTATGGATTCTGGGCCAGGAGGAAAGGCATGTATTCACTTTTTTATTATTAGAATATCTATTTCTTTGACAGTTTCACTCGCAAATGCATTTACATTATTGCACGCTTAACGAAATAAATCCCTAGAGATTTGTCTGCTGTCACACAAGAATAGTTTTAAAACGCTTTGTATAGCTTCAAATGTAATACATAATATAATGAAAGACAGAACCCCTCGAGACCAGAACAAGAAGAAAGTTAAAGGCCGCACAAACGCAGTTCTTATCAAACCGACTGAAGGCAAATCGTTTGCAGAAGTGGTCAATACCCTTCGCAGCAAGATAAAGCCGGAAGATGAAAACATCGAGGTCAGAGGCATACGGAAGACCAGACGGCAACGTCTTGTGGAACCAGGGGCAACCATTCACGCGGTGCAAATCATTCCACAAGACAAATGCAGGAGACACCAGACATGTGCGTCGCGCGCAATCTGACGCCACGAGCACGCGAGATACGAGATTTGACCGCTCTAACCACAGAGGAAGAGGCATCAGCAATCCAGAGGGGAAACAAATGCTGACCTGATGATGCGGAAGGTGGCAGTGTTGCAACTTAACAAGCGTGAGCAAAGGCTGGCCATTGTGGAGAGATGGAGGAAGCCATCCCCTACTGCACAAACAGCGCATTAAGATAGGCTGGGTCAACTGTCCAGTCGAGTTAAAGAATTACTGTCCTCGGTGTTATAAGTGTCTTTAGCTACGGCCACGTGCAAAGACTGGCAAAGGACCAGATAGAGCAACCTGTGCTGAGGATGTGGTAAAACCGGGCATAAACGTACCGAATACCAAAATAGCTCGTCGCGTACTCATGCATGACCCGGGAGTCGACGCAAGAGTGGACAGACCACATATCGAACAGGAAACTGCATCAGCAGAGATGCATTGAAACAGAGGAGAATAGCAAACGAGGAAATGTAGATTATTACAGGGAAATTTAAACCGTAGTAGAATCTGCTCGAGCTTCTCGAACAGCTAATTAACGATCCGAAGGCCGACATCATTGATATGCGAGCCGTACAGGCTAAAAGTCTGACAGCATGGTTCTCTGATGACTGAAGCACTGCGGCCAGGTAGATTCCTGACACAAGTCGAATCCGAGTGAGCGCCATGGAGCAGGCCTACACTATGTATGGGCGAGGATAGATGAATTAACATACGTGGAGCCGCTATCTGTCCCAAATGACACCGTCGGGGAATCGATGAAACTTGAGGACCAAAGATTGCCTCACAGGCATTCAAACTGAGACCGTAGTGGCAGGACTTTAACGCGAGGGCACTAGGAATGGGGCATGCCTCGAACAGACTCACAAAAGGAATGTTAATTTTGGAAATGGCCACACGACTTGGTTTGATAGTTATAAACAAGGACTCCACTCTGACCTATAGAAGACCTAGGTTCGGAAACTATCCGAGACATCACACCCATCTCGGTGAGATTAGCGGCTAAGGAACGAGGCTGGCGAGTCATCGAGGATTACACTGACAGTGACCACTAATACTCATTATACCAGATATGTGATAATGAAAGACGAGATAGACACGTTGACCTCACGGAACGGTACAAATAATGGAACACCGCGAAAATAGACAAGAAGGTTTAGTGATTCAAAGCGGTCTGGAGTTTATCCCTAAACCGCCAGCAGGGTCGCTGGACAGGGCACAAACAGAGACCTTCGTAGAGGCAACCATGAACCTCATCACTAAAGCATGCGACGCCTCTATGCCCACTAAAAAGAGAGGAAACGGAAAACATCCAGCCTATTGGTGGACGGAAGAAATTGCAGAATTACGAAAACAGTGCCTCAGACTACGCAGAAAAGCACAGCGAGTGCATAAAAGAATAAATCTATTTTAGATACCGAAGCGGAGCACAATAAGGCTGCGAGGAAGATATCAGAACGCTATCAAGAACAGCAAAATTCAATGTTGGAAAAAACTATGCGCGGAGGTCGATACCGACCCTTGGGGATTGGGGTACAAAATTGTCAACCAGAAATTAAGGGTTCTTGGATCCACAGGCATCCTCAACTCAGAAGATATGAAGAGTCATAGTGGAGGTTCCTCTCTCCCAACACACCCAGTGAGAAGCGAAACCAAAGATGAACCGAGAAATATTGAGGCACATACCTTCACCAAGGAGGAGCTGGTAGCGGCGGTATGCTCTCTGAAGAATAAAAAGGCATTAGGACCAGACGGCTTACAGGTGGAAGTTTTTAAGTCAATTGTGGGAAACAACTCCACAAATGCTATTGAATATGTACAATACCTGCCTCAAAGCAGGAATTTTTAGCACTCGCTGCAAAATTGCACGTCTGGCCCTCGTAAGCAAGGGAAAAGGCGATACGAACACGCCATCGGCGTACAGACCTCTTTGCATGCTAAACGTAGCGGAAAATCCGAGACTTCTAAAGCCACGATTATTTGCAATCGAAGCTGCAGGAGATCTCTCTGATCAACAGCATGGATTCAGAAGAGGGCGCTCTACGATTGGAGCCATACGGGAAGTAATCAGAGCTGTTGACAGAGCGAACGAGGCATGCCATCACGCGCGGCCTGCCCAATCGTTCTTCAGACTCGACGTCAAAAATGCCTTTAAATCGGCAAGCGTGGTCGATATTTTAGAGGCACTGGATAGCACGTTTGCAGTTCCCAAGTATCTTACCCGTATGGTAAGAGACTATTTCAAGGACCGTTTCCTCTTATACGAGACACCAAGTGGGCAGAAATCCATGCGCGTTACCGCTGGTGTTGCCCAGGGATCAATTTTAGGTCCATTTCTGGAACCTGTGTATGACAGCCTTTTATGACACAGATGCCAGAAGGTACCATCTGGTCGGATATGCTGATGACACAGCCATTATAGAAGCCTGTAGCGTTGAGCTGGTCAGCCTGTACTAAACCAGGTGATGAGGCGCGTCATGACTGGATGGAAGGCCACGGTTCATAACTGGCAATTTGCTAAAACGGAGATCGTGGTCCTTACCAGAAAAAGAATCCTCACCATCCCAGCTTTCATGCAAGTAAAAGAAACATTAATGACAAAGCTGTCTGCAAAGTACCTAGTAACTCTGGATACAAAGCTGACCTACTGGCCACACATGCAGAAGATCATGTTGACAAAGCTAACTACAACTGCAGCAATTGAGCAGGCTAATGGTTAACGTAGACGGCCCACGGCCGAATAAAGGAGACTCCTGATGTCGACAGTACAGTCAATGCCACTATGGAGCCGAATTGTGGCTGAAGCACTGACTGTAAAGAAATACAGAAAACGAATCATAGCGGTGCAGCGTAGGAGGCTGGAGTGTAGCACGCTTCACTGAACAGTCTCCGGAAGACGCCATTCTGGTGATCGCTGGATATACTCCATCGACCTTGCTCGCGCTGAGCGCAAGCGAATATATGATAGGAGCGGAGTCGAAGGAAGAGCTGGAAAGCTACACGAGAGGAACGATGTGGTGACAATGGAGCACTGGCAGGAACGCTGGAACTGTAATCGTAGCGGGAGTGTGGACGCACCGGCTCTCATCAAGCAACCGTCACCAGCTTTTGGGATGCAACGGGAGTTTGGGTGAAGCAAATTTCTTCCTCCCCAGTTCCTGACAGGCTTACGGCTACTTCAGAGGACTATCTCTACTGCATGGGGAAGCGTTACATCACCCCACTGTAAATACTGCATAAAATACCAGGACACCGCTGAGCACACCATTTTCCAGTACGGGAACTGGGGAAAGAGAACGCGGATAGGCTGGAGGGAAAGACAGGCAGCCCCTTGGCCGCCAGAAACACGTGTGAAGCTCATGATGAAAGAGGAGAAGTCCTGGAGTGCAATTTCCCACTTTATAGGAGAGTATCCTGGGTGGACAGTTAGAAGAACGAAGGCTGCCCAGGACAGTAGTATAAGACGGAACAAACGGAAAGTGGACAATCTATCACAAAGGCCCCAACCTGGAAGTAATGCGAAAGCGGTTCCAGATTGGGGTCAGAAGAAGAAACAGGTGGTTGTTTTTAGTGCGGTCGCCTAGTATGAGGTAATCCCACACTGTTGAGCAACCGGTTTTGCTCTTCGCCTTTTGAAGGTTTTTTTTCCACCTGCGCAAAAATAATAATAATAACAATAACAATAATAATAATAATAATAATAATAATAATAATAATAATACAAAAGTATTGGTAATTTGTTGAAATTGTATACCTGAAGAGAATGTACTTTTTTTGGTATAATAAAGCAGTACATTGGTTGATGAAGTAATATGATTGTTTTGTACTATCCCTATGTAAATATAGGATGTAAGCTTGAGCTAAATTTGTAAAGTGTGCTAGTTGTTACTGGATTTTTCTTACAAAACATACAACTTCCATAAATAAAAATACAAGGCAGTGGAATTGTGTTAATGTTTTTGGAATTGAGGTCTGCAGGACTCTAAATCAATAAATCTAAGAAAAGGCTGTAGCTCAGACTATTACCCTGCTTGGCAGCATTTGTAAGGATATTATTGGCATTGAGAAAGTGTTTGAGCTCCATCATTGAAAAGCTTTTCCAGAATTTTGCAATCCTGATACAGGGCTCTAGTTTATTGGATCATAATCTATTGCTCTTTAAACAATGGTTTAATTCTTTGCCATTTTGATTACATCTGGGAATATGCTCATTTTTAGAGAGTAATTGCAAATATGAGACAGTTGATTGCAATTATATATGGAGTAATTATGTTTGATAAGAAAATCTTGAATGTTGTCCAGGCTCACAGATTTTATTCTTTCATTTGTCCAATGATTTTAAAATTTCAGAGGGGTGGTTTCATATAAATATATGGAACTTACAATTTGTGAAACATTAGTGTTTGGCTGGTGTGTTTTATTGCTTCTTAGGGAATGCTGAGATGTTACCTTTTACCAATTTGTGAAAAGTGTCTGAATATGTCAGCAATTTCTTGTGGGTCTGTTAAGTTTGGTTTTTTGAAATGAGCTCTATATTTTTCTGTTATTGTTAGTTGCTGTTGTCTTTTAATAATGTCCTACATAGTTGGTTTTGTTAATGCATTTATAATGTACGAATATCATTTTGTCATAATTTTGCTTGTTTACTACTTTAGGATTGAAATTGTGTGTTTTGTGGTATGAAAATGTAAAGCTGGGGTTACATTTGTTCTGTGCTAGTTTTTTATACATGTTGCACTTTCTTTCACAAAATTACTTTGATGGATTCATTAAAGTAATCCACGTTTGTTTTGTTTTATTTTTGAATCTTTTGAGTTTTTGAGGAAACGTGTCATTAAAAATGTCTTAAGAATATATTTATGAATGAGTTAAACTTATTATTTGTATCAGTTAATGTATACTCATTACAATTTGTAATCTGGAGTAAGTTTGAATTTTTATTGCTTCGGGAATAGTTTTGAGTTTCTTGGTAAGTGGTCTGTTCTGTAATTTTTGTTTATTTGAAGTGTTAGAAACTGGGCAGTGTGGTTACTGGAAGCCGGTAATAAATGTAGCAACAGAAAATCCATTATTATTTGCATCTGCGGTTATTTGATCTAATATATGCTACTATTTTTGGATATTCTGGTTGGTATTTATAGTTGTTTGTAGATTGTAAGGATTTGAAAAGTCTTTAAATAGATTTTCCTTACTGATTGTGTGGAGGCAATTTATGCGAAGTCATCGCAGTTAATAATTTTATACGGTCTGCATTTTTTAAGTTTTGTTAGAATAATTTCGAGGTTTTTTAAGGTTTTCAGATTTCCAGTTGGGCTGCGATATGTGCATAGGATACATGTTTTATTCCAGTTAAGTCTGTGGTAGATATTTCAAGTCTTTTTCAGTATGAGTGTGATTGGTGTAGGGAGCAAACTACAGTATCTTATTAAAATGCATTCCACCATATGCGTGTTGTTAATTTTTCATGTTCCACCATATGGCGTTATAATTTTTCTATTACGAGCTGCTGTACAAAGAGAAGCCTGGTATAAGTGTGTGTTGTCTAGTTGTTCCTGGTCTGGGCCAGTGTTCTGCAAAGCATAGTATTGAAATGTGGTTGAGTTTCTCCTAGTAATACTTTTAAGTGATAAGGATTTGTTTTTCAGTGACTAGGGTTTTGATGAATGTAAAGATAGTTTTTGTTTCTTTGTTAATTTTTTGCTTTCTGTTGATGTTTGCTGCTACAAGTTATATACAAGAGTGGGTTTCCGGTTGCTACGGAAGTTGTACTTATGGATGGGATGGAGAGTAGAACGTGTGGAAGTAGGTGAAGGAGGAGTGAGTAAACGAGGCATGGAGGTCAGAGGAGGAACTGGAGAGGGTAAGAGAAGTGTGGAGGCAGGTGAAGGATGTGGAGTGAGCAGGAGAGGTGTGGAGGTAGGAGAAGGAACTGGTGGGGGTAAGAGAGGACTGGAAGTTGGTGAAAGATGTGGAGTGGGCATGTGGGTGGAATGGAGGTGGAAGGATGGGTAGGAGATGGATGTGGGATGACAGGGCAGGGGCTCCCAGTGAGTGTGAAATGAGCATGGCTCCTAGTTTGTGTTTGCCTATCTGGTTCATGTGGAGACCATGCCGGGTAAAATGTTTTCTTGAGAGGTCAAGATCAATAAGTGTGATGGGTGTTCCTCTCAAATGCTGTTTTATGTGATGGTTTGTGATCTTAATTTTGTTGTTAATAGGAATGTTGCTGTGCCAGGGGCAGAGGGGTCATGGACATTTTAGTGTGTTTGGCAGTCTCTTCGTATTTTTGTCAAATGTTTCCTCTGTATCAAAGTAACTGCCAGAGTTTAAGTCATTCAATTTCCAATTATTACTGTGTCCTGTTGTGTAAAAGATTTAGAATGAGTAAGGTTTAAGTTCTCAATTAAATGTGCCATCGTGGTACTAGGCTTGAAAATACCTGTAACTGATAACTCTTGATGGGGAGTTTCTCACAATATGAAAGGTCTCACCATGGCCAAGATCAAAATTTTACGTGAGTGAGAGACAGTGTCATTTGTTGTTTAGTCTTGCCTCTGAATTGTGTTTTGTTGAGATTTTGAGGGCAGACTTTTTAAATGCATGCCTATTTTTACTAATTCTGGTTTGGGTGGGAAGAGGTGAAAGGAGACAAGGTCAGAAAGGATTGAGAACTCATTAATGTGGGGGTGCAGTGTAGCCTGAGATGTTGGTGAGTGGCTAGGAAATGTGTGGGCGTCTGTTCTTTCCAGTAACATGAATCCAACCACCTGAGTTTTGAACGCCCTGTTCCGCCCACCTATCTCATTTTTAATGCAATTTTATGTGTTCATAGGCTTTCAGGTTGGTGTTGAGCTTCTAGTGCGCAAAACGAGAAACTGAGAAAGTTTGAAGTGCAAACGAGAGAATCTGAGAAACATGACAGACTCAGCCAACTTCAAGAATAAAACTCAAACACTTCCTTTGGCAAAATTTTCTTATAGCTTTCTGTGAATACCAATGACTAATACGTAATGACTTGTATGCTGCAGAGGACTAGTTGTAAATAGAAAAACTGGCACACCGCCCTCCTTCTCACCATTTGAAGATTTAATCAAGGAATATGTTTTTTCGCTTTTTAATTTATTTAAACATCCTTATTTCATTTGCAGGATCTGCTCGCATGTAGTGGACAAGCATTTCTCCTGAGTTCTTTGCTGCTAAATGAAGAGAAAAATCCAAATATCGGTAGTCAAAATCTCGGTTTTGTGATCTTGATGCCGAGAAACCAACTGAGCAAAACATCTGTGTATGTGAACAAACATAGCGCTTCTAAATCATGGGTAGAATTTTTTTCAAATTGAAGAAACCCTGTCAATATGTATCTAGTAGAAGGTTAAATTTTAAAACCTTTCCTAGTTTTGGGGAACTTTTATACAGTCGTAAGAAATGATTCAGAATTTTCAAAAATGGCACCAAATTTTTGTTTTAATTTTTTTGTACGAATATAGTTAAATACTTATAAAGGCAGCCTAGGTCCGAGTTTCAGGATTAACTCTGAATTTTCAGGAATTGTAAAACTATGAATTTTTTCCGCAACTTCTTACAACTACAATATTGAAGATAAGACTTTTCCTTCAAATGAAATTCGTTGTCCATAAATAGTTCTTTATTTAAGGTGTGAAGATTGCTTTGTAAAATATTAGTAGTTTTGTGCAATTGTGGTGAACTATTTGGAAATTTAGAAATGACAAAAGAAGATTTTTTCGAAACGTTCTATTTTTTTCTGAACAGTATTATGAGCATACGCGCTTTTTAAATAATGTTACAAATTTTCTCAAAACTCAACACTTTTATTCAAAAGAGCTCAAAATTACTCATTTTGTAATAGCTCAAACACCATTTTCAAAGGTGGTCAATTTTCTTTAAACTATTTCAACGAATAGTAATGGTACTGTTTAATATAATATAATGTAATGTCTATTTTATGTGATTCTTTTGTTTTCCCAAAATTAAAATGTTTTTATTTTCAATATTTCTCATGCCAGTAATATGCACATTTAATGGATATATTATTGAATTGTGAGTGAAGTTCTTCAAATTACTTCAAATGAAGTTTTTCAAAAACTCAAATAGATTCCAGAGAAAAAGAGCTCAATTTTGCATTTACAGTAACGCTTAACGCCTTTTTTTTTTAAATATCAAATTTTTCAATGAAATTGCTATTTAAGACAAGGTTTTAGCCTTCTTTAATACTCTTAAAATAATATTTCGGTTCTACTATTTGTACTATTATTGAGAAATGGCAAAAATGTATTTAATGGCTTATAGATGCCAACTGGCAAGAGGATGAGGGAAGACCATAGGAGCCGGTCCACTCCAAAGGAAATTAGAAAACTTAACTGAGAAAGTCTAGTATTCTGTAGCACTTCCTGTTACTTATATGTAATTTAATAAATCCAAACTGCAGGACCACTTGGTTGTAGACATGTACCAAATTTGAAGTTTTTTGGAATTCAATTCAATAAATAACAAATTGTATTTTTGAGTGATAATCATTTGGTGCTTCTGTTGCAGTAAATTCTAATCTCAGTTTTTTTTGGCCCACTATCTGTCTTGTGAACTATGTATAAGTCTTTGTGTAACAGTTTGGCATTTTTACCAGGAAGCATTAGCTATTTTCTAAACATATTTCTAATGGTTCTTGAGATGTCTGTTGGGTATAATCTCCTGAGTATGATAACTGCTTTTATTTAGTTATATTGTTTTAAGAAATGTGTGTAGAATACATAACATGATTGGGAGTATATAAATATTTTAGTAATTGAAAACTGTTCAATACCTGTATCAAATGTTGAGTAATTCTGGATATACATTTCCACTCCTTGGATTTCTCATCCACGATCCATTCTAACTAGCCATGCTTTTGGACAAATATGTAGCCTGTGATATCAGAATCAGATCAGAATATTAGTGAAACCTACCAAGTCCAAAAACTCTGCTTTGAGATTAATGAGAATCATGTACTTTTTTTTACTTGTTCATCACTTTTACTAGGTAGGAGGTAAAACATGTTTCTTGTAATGCAGTTTATCGTGCACATTGCTTTTGAAGAAAGCAAGCAAAAAGACAGATTTTGTGGACTGTTTGTGCAGATGCAAGTTTCCTGTTTATTTATATATAAAACATCAATAATATTTATTTGTATTGTACCTTAGTAGCAATTTTGATAATAGGCTGAAATTTGACGGTGTTGATAGCTGGAATGTCATTTAATAATGATGCAATATTAAAGAAGTATTGGTCACTACTATATTTGGACAATTGTCTAAATTCATGGTTTCAATATTTAGTCAATGGCAAAGTAAAATAATCTTTATGTCTGATTACTTACTCACATTTATTTTGTAAAAATTGTATTATTGTTTATATTGTGTATGACTATTTACATAATTTAGAAATAAATATTGAGTTTATAAAATAACTTTTATTTTGCACTTCCTGGACAATGATTCCATTCAGTGACTTAGGGCTCCAAATCCTAATATTTTAGTCTTCTTAATTGCCTAGCGTATTTTACATAAAAATAATGTATTCATTTGACGCCATTTTGAAAACAACTTCATTTTAAATGTCGGTCGTCAATACGCGCCACCTCCATTGGTAGAACGCCCTTCGACGCTATTATCTAATCGGGGCCGAGAATGCTGCGTCCCCTCCATGAAAATTAGAAATTTGAATAAGAGTTGGGATTAACATTGAGTGCCGTCTCTATTAGTATACTCTCTGGGCTGTGTTAGTTTACGAGTGTTGCTAAAGATTTGCATTTTGCGTTTCAGTGCTCTTCGTTCTTTGCGTTTTATCGTTCAATTTATTTATTTAGTAGTACTAGGCGTTTTGAGTTTTATTTATTATTTTCCAATTGTTTTCTTTAGTAATAATAATAGTTAATTGAAATAGTTTATAGTTCATTATTTATTGTATGAATTGTTTCCCTTTAGTATTTCTTATTTTAAATTAATTATATTATATTTATTATTATTATTTTTAATTAATTTTATTTATAACTGGAAAATAATGGATAGCACAACATCGGTCTATACTTAATATTGAACCTTTGAAGATTACACGATTCAAAGTTCTCTTCAAAAGAATTATCGATTTATTTTGTGGACTGTGGAAGGAAGCAGTGGAAGAAAAGTCCATGTTACCCACTCGTTTAATAATGCAGTGGCAAAATTAATACAGGTAAGATTGATTTTCTTTTCTACATCTTATCTTTTAAATCTTACAGTGTAATTTTTTAATTAAAATTGGGATGAGAATAGTTAGTTAATTATCTTTAAATATTAATTACCATTACTCATGTATTAATCGTAATATATCTAATTTTCTTTTTATTCAAGATGTGTGTTTACAGGTGGTTGTAAAGTCAGTTGATAGTATTATCAACAAATATAAAAGACAAGAAGCTCTGACCTACCCAAAAGACCCGTAAAGATCCCGCCCAGTCACGGATATTGACAATTACTAAGGATGCAATTGCATAAAATTTTATTGTAGTTTGAGTTCAGGTAATCAATTAGACTTTTTAATTAGTTTGTTAGTATAGAGTTTTTTTAAATATAAACAATGATCTTTTTGTGTTGTTTTATGTATTATTTAACAAGTACCAAGGATTATATTTTATGTAGGTTGTGTATTTCTATAAAAAACCTGTAACAGAGATCGGGAAAAGAAACATTAAATTTGAAGGCTCTCAGACCTTTTAAAGAATAGTAAAGAAATAGGGTTTTATTTGGGGGAAAGGGAGACAGGTATCCCATTGAGGGGAGAATGAAATTAAAATTTTTTAAAAGAGAGTGCTTCCTGAGGAATTACTATAGAAATACAAACCCCAACACCCCAAAGACAGTAATTTTGTGATGAAACATGGATATACATGAATGGTAATTTTTTATACTTATCTTCTGGAACATTAACTTTAAATTTGTTGCCCATTATAATGAATGTATAGAGAAATAATGGGAAGTGCATAAAAATAAAGTAATAAAAATTTTTAATTTGTTGGATAGGTAAATGTTACCATAGGTTTCTTAAAAGGAGGGTCTTCAAAATGTGGTTAAGAAAGGATAAATAAAATCTTTCAATCCAAAACAAATCCATCCAAAAAAAAATGAGGGAGCAGATTTGTGGTTGTTCATCAGAAGTAAGCATGGGTTTGTAAAGGTGAGTGCAATATTCTGAATGTATAATAATAAAAACATTGCATAATTGTCCGTAAAAGTATGTTTCCCTAACTATATAATCACCTATAACATTAATTTATTTTTGTTTTTTATACAGTTAATAATTTATTTTACAAAATTTTCCCTCTGATGGAGGTTGAAGTGAAATAATTCATGTTCATTGGGGCAAGTTTAATTTTTACCCAAAATTTGAAAAAGGGGCCAGGATTACCATGGTTCTATGAACAGTGAGAATTTTGAAGGCAAGTTCATCATTAATTTTCATTATGGTCAAACAATCAAGTCATTCTTAAAGCAATATTTATAGTTTTTTTTTTTTTTTGTTTTGTTTTGCAAATTTCACAGGTGGGTCCAAACACAGTTAATTCCTGGGATGAAAAATTTGGGGCCTTGCTTAATTGTAATGGACAATGCTTCATACCATAGTAGATTGGTGGGGAAAAAAATCCTTCTTCAAAGTGGAAAAAATGAATTAGTGGGAGTAATTAGTAAAGATTATAGGTTGAATTTGAAATGTAAATAATTTTAACAATAAATCTTTTTATAGCGTTGGTTACAACAAAATGGTGGTGCCACCAAAATGCCACTGTTCCTTTGGGGGCAACTATCAAGCTTCATTGTACTCAACTAAAAAAGGTTGCTTTCATATATAATTTGCATTTTCAAAATATTAATGAAGAAAATATTTTTGAGATGGGTTGTTGTTGTTCTTGTTTTAGATGTTGTTGACAAACTTTTAGAAGATGAAGGACATAAGTATTACACCTCCCCCCATACCATTGTTTCTTCAATGCAATATAACAAGTATGTCTAAAAAAACGTTATTATTCTAAAGTAGTAGTTTCAAAGGGGAGGCAGTGGCATTGAAAGAACAAAGGTTTGGGGGGAAGCATTAAATCAGGTATGACTTAAATCAGGTTTTCTAAGCAATATTTAACTTTAACACCAAATAGCAGCAATAGCAGCTTAATAACAAAATTTGAGTATTCTTATAATATTGATACAAGGCCATAATTACAATCCCAGAAACTTCAAAAAATAATAATGTTTTAAAAATTTAAATTTCTGCACATTAAAAATAGTTTTTTTTTTTTTTTTTTCTTGCGCAGGTGGAAAAAACCTTCAAAAGGGGAAAAGCAAACCGGTTGCTCAACAGTGTGGGGTACCTCATACCAGGCGACCGCAATAAAAATAACCACCTGTTTTTCTTCTGCCCCAACCTGGAACCGCTTGCATTACTTCGGTTGGGGCCTTTCTAGGTCTCACTGCATTTGTTCCATCTTATACACTACTGTGTGCAGCCTGTTTTTCTTTGTCCGGGACGCCTCTATAAAGTGGGAGATTGCGCCCAGGACTTCTCAGCTTTCATCATGACTTCCACCGTATTTTCTGGCGTGAGGCTACCTGTCTTTTCCTCCAGAAATGAAGAGAATACTAAGGGAAATTTAAATTGTAGAATTGCCTCGAGCTTCTAACAGCTAATTGACGAGCTGAAGGTTGACATCATATTGATCTCGTGAGCCGTACAGGGCTAAAAGTTTGACAGCATGGTTCTCTGATGACTCAAGCACTGCGGCCATATGAATTCTGAACAAGTCGAATCCGAGTGGAGCGCCATGGAGCAGGCTCACACTATGTATGGGCGAGGATAGATAGAATAACATATGTGAGCTGCTATGTGCTCCAAATGACACCATTGGGGAATTCCAACAGAAACTTGAGGACCTTGAAGACTGCCTAACAGGCATTCAAATTGAGGTCATAGTGGCTGGGGACTTTAACGCGAGGACACTAGAATGGTGCATGCCTCGAACAGACACAAGAGGAATGTTAATTCTGTAAATGGCTGCACGATTGAATTTGATAGTTATAAACAAGGCTCCACCCGACATATAGAAGACCTGGATTCGAAACTCTATTCCAGACATCACGCCATGTCGGAGAAATTAGCGACTAAGGACGAGGTTGGTGAGTCATCGAGGATTACACTGGTAGTGACCACCAATACCTATTATACTAGATATGTAATAATGAAAGACGAGAGAGAGACGTTCACCTCACCAAAAGCTACAAACAATACACCACGAAAATGGACAAAGGAAAGGCTTCAAGCGTGAGATCCAGAGCGATCTGGAGTCTATCCTCAAACCGCCAGCAGGGTCGCTGGACAGGGCACAAACAGAGACCTCGTAGAGACAATCATGAACCTCATCACTATTATTATTACTATTACTATTATTATAATTATTACTATTACTATTATTATTATTATTATTATTATCACATATTATTATTATTATTATCATCACTATTATCACTACATCATGAAATACTACTTGATAAATTATTCAAAATTGGAATAGAATGTAGTTACTTAAAATTACTAGAGTTATCTAAAAACAGAAAATTATTGTCAAAGTGAAAGACACAAATAGCCAGCTGTATGCTATGGATTATGGTGTTTCCGTAAGGAAGTTGCTTGGGGCCTCTCCTGTACCTAATATATGTAAATGACATTCATAATTCTATAAACAAAACAAAACTCATAATGTATGCAGATGATGCTGTCTATGCTGATGCTGATATGCCCACAAAATATACAAAACTTGTCAACAGACAATACAAAACGAACTCGTT
Organism: Teleogryllus oceanicus; assembly: GCA_964035755.1. Lineage (NCBI taxonomy): Eukaryota > Metazoa > Arthropoda > Insecta > Orthoptera > Gryllidae > Teleogryllus > Teleogryllus oceanicus. The sequence continues at coordinate 48,299,127 of CAXIVR010000013.1, forward strand.
CCATATTGAAATGGCCTTATGAATATAATTTATATATAAATGTAAACAAAACCAAGGCTATGTACTTCAGAACCTCACATATGGCTAACTTCACACAGGGAAAATCCTCTGCACAATAAACGATGCTTGAATAGTAGTTGCCAATATTACTGTAAATGTGAAAATATTGACTTTGTAACAGACATTAACTATTTAGGAATAATTCTAGACATACAAATGAAATTCTCAAACATACTGATTTGGTGTCAACAAGCTAAAAAGTTTCAGGATGTATGTATGCTACAAAAAATTTGGTTAACAAAAGACAAGAAGAATTATATACAAATCACTGGTTGAATCCATCATCCGATATGGAATGTGGGGTTGTTGTAGCCATTACCAACTTAGAAAATTAAATATGCTGCAACAAAAATCTTAAAATTGTATCAGGGAAATGACAAAACCTAAAAACAACTCCTCATAAATTGTGATACACTGACTCTAGAAGCTTCTACAATATATACACATAACAAAAACTCAAGACAAGAAAATACAAAGAAATAACAGATCACATTTACAAAACTAGAAAGAAGAAATTTAATGTACCAAGATCATACAACAAATACGGAGAAAAGAGACTCAAATGTATTATACCTACAATCTTCAATAGCATCCCAGAAGATATAAATCCCAATGCAAAGAATATAAGGAACATCAAACAATGGCTACAAAATATAGAATTGGAGTAACACTCTGTACTTAACACAAACATTCATCAATATACAGGTATCTTGTAAAGACTGGTATATCATGGAAGGTACTACAATCAAATTCAAACTTACAAGTGATAACACCACTGCATTGTTCATTACAATATACACGTTTTTCTAGTATGTTATGTATGTATTAATCATATTTTTCAATTGAATGTATGAATGGACAATTATTAACAAATTGTAACCTGATGTACACTATGAGCAATTGTAATCTATGAACAATCTGTAAAGACTGAAATGTAACTCTTCCTATTAATGTAACTCCTTAAACCTGTAACATTAGTAACATAGAACAAATAATCCTGTAAATTATGTGTAGTATATAATGTTATACCTGATAACTCCTAATATATGAAAACTATCATATCATAAGTACATTTGTAAATAAACAATACTTGAAACAAACTGACACCTGATGTTAAGTCCAAGACTTATCAGGACCCTAAACTGATGGTAAATAAAGAAACCAATTCAATTATTACTATTACTATTATTATTATTAGGAGTGCATATCTATGATTTTGCATATTTTTGTCTATTGCTTCAGGCAAAGCTAAATGAAATTCCTTGACATGTGGTTAGAATTGGATGCTTTGTAGATTATAATATGTTAGTGTAATTTGGCAAATTTTTCTTGTTGGTGCATATTCATATAATATTATGAGCATATTTTTATGCTCCTATGTTTATTTTGTTAAAAGAGAGACTTACCTCTTAACCATTCCTTGTTTTCATAGAATCTATTTATTTGGGAGCAGTCATTGATTTGAAAAAGCTTGTCACAATTTGTGTTTTTTCTTTTCTATAGACAATAAAATACTTGTGCAAATGTAGGATATTTCTTGATATATTTTTTATACCAAGCAGAAAAAATGAAACAAGACAAACAATGTTCTTAATGAAGGTGCATAATTACTTCAATTATTTCTCCTGAGAAGTGAGCTAGTTTATATTATGTTTGCACAAAAATACATCTTTTCATTCCAAGTACCACATGAAATGAAATATTGTTAATTTTAATTGCATATTAAAGTGCATATTTCAGAATTTTTAGGTCATAGATTCATATTTCAAGATTTTTAGGACATAAAATCCTCTCTAATTATTATAATTTTTAATTTTCACACATATACTTGTCTTGTATACCTAAATGTATATGTAAATAGTCTTGTCAACATCGTTTCAGTTTTTGAGCTTGTTTTTAACCTTATTTGATTAGTAGTATTTGTGACATTACTTTTAATACTGGTTTTGGGCAAGTAGCACCACATCTCTCTCTAAATCCTACATGCATTTTGAATTTTCTTGGCACAATACTCTAATTTTTAACGCTGAAAATAACCATTGTCTTACCTTGAATTTTTTCACAGCAAGAATGTGTATTTAACTGTCAATAAATAAACAATATATTAATCTTGTACTGCTTGGCTGCCTATTGGGAATTAGGAATTGGGAATGCATTTGTAATGGAAACTGAAGTATAATATACTTTTGATTTGAATTAACAAGCAATAAGAGGGTTTACTGTGTAATAACTGCATGTTCAGGGAGAAGCTTATAGTAATGTCACAATAAGAGAGTAGATTTAATATTATTGTGCAACTATATTTAATGTGCCATTTATATTGATTGTGTACATTCCTGTTTAAATAAACATCTTTAAAAATCAAAAAGTCATATTTAATACCATTTATCCTAATCTTATGAATCACACCCCATTGAAATGTTGAAAAAATGGGTAAAGAGAAGACATTCTCTGGAAACAATGGATAAGTTATTGAAGACTTACTTATACTAATGATGATTTTCATTATTTTTTTTTTAAACTTACTTTAAAAGCTAATGAATTCAGATAAATTAAATGAATGCATTTGTATTGATATTGACATAACTGGACTGTTAGGAACAATTCATTAGATCACTTAAAAACTACCATGTATATCACGTTAATTAAGTTCAATAATTGTGGTATTTATTTGCGTTCAATAAGACTCATTATTACTCGTTCAAAACGTGAAGGAACTGTTGACACACATCTCAAAAGCATTATTAACATAGAAGCATGACCGCAGATAACTTTGAGGTTGTGTTTTTCATTTGCATTTGACACTTTTTAACACTTCTTAAGCTCGCAATAGTTGATAATGATAATTTTAATTCACTTTATATTTATTCACAGTGTTAATATTCGTTTATATATGCACATCTCTTTTTAATTCTACCGAAAAACGAAACGTATTATTGAACAGTTATCGTCATACGCAGTTTTTAACTGTTTTTTGACGTAAATAAATAAATAAATAAAATAAACAGGGACAAGACTCGAGACCGCATCGAGGATTGTGAATGAGACAACAAACAAAACAAATGCGAGATACTTGATCAGAGTTATAGTTTCATGTTGGCTATTCCGACAGGAAATCTTCAAGCTGCGATATTGCGAATCTAGTGGCCTAATACACGGCCTGGACTATAAGGTCAAGAACTTTTGTTCAGCTTCAGTACCATTACCTAAAGAAATGGCTAAGGCATGTCCAGGTCCTTCAAGGTGAGGCACCTATCTACTGTCCAGCTGTTACCCAGGGCGGTGACATGGCCACCTTCGAAGGTAAGTATAATCTAATCTAGTATCTAAATAAACAGAATTCCTTCAGTTACACTTTTATTAATCACACAATATCAATCATTAAAGAATAATAATAATTACAATAATATAAATTAAGTAATTATAATAATATAAAAGCTTACTTCATAACTGTATTCTTGCTCAAATTTAGCAATTCCATCGTTAGATTCACAACCGATCCACATTCCAATCTTCCTTCCCTTTGCATTTCTTCAATTTTTTTAGCTACAAAAATGATTTCTTGTCGCTGACGTGAACAAGGCGCACGCTCTTCGCGCCCTTGGCCTCATTTCTTCACAATCGTGAATTATATTTAAAAATAATATAACGCACAAAGCACAGAACCACCTAACGCTCGCAATCACAGCTCGCTCCACAACAGCACAAAGGCCGGAACCATGTGCACCGGTATCTTGCATTCAGGTCTCGGTTTTAAAATAAATACAATATTTATCACACAAAAAGTAAATTCAATGTAATATATAAAGAAAAAAAGAATTTTTACAGAAGAGCATATAACACTGCACTTCCTAATTTCAATTATTTATCGCGGCGCACTATATTTTGTCGGACGAGGACATCACAAAAGGAAGAGTCGAAGCCCTTTTCAAGTTAGCAACTGCAAACGAACGAATGCGGGAAGGAGTGCAATGGGCTGAAGGGCAGACGACCACCGAATCTTCACTTAGGTTGCCAGCAGTAGCTGTCACTTTGGCTCAACCTAAGAAAATCGCTCTATAACAGCTGGGACAGTAGATAGGATTTTTGGTGCCTACCTTGAAGGACTTGGACATGCCTCAGCCATTTCTTTAGATAATGATACTGAAGTGAACAAAAGTTCTTGACTTTATAGTCCAGGCGTGTATTAGGCGGTGACATGGCCACACAAATAGCAGGTTTGACTTTGATTTTCCAGAAGTTAACATTACTGTAAATACTCTAGTGGCCGACTTTGTAACTAATACTTCCACTCGCCCACATTTCTGAATCCTTCGTTCAAGAAAAGTTGCGCGAGTAGTAACAATAACCCAAAATCAGAAGAGAGAGTCCAGGCACGTTTATGTAGATTATCACCACCAGTTCGCAATCCTAAGTAGCCGGGCTATCCGCGCTGCGGCCTTTCGCCCGGTGCCCCCTGCCAGTCGGGGAGGCGTACCATGCGCGCACCTTTTCTTGCCCTGATGACCTTGCTTCCCTCCCTGGAGCTATAAAACAGCTGAAGGCAAAAGATCGCAGCGAGCACTGATGACAACATTCCCAGCATTAAAACTTCGTTGGCACGAAACAGAAGCTAGTCAAAGCTAGTTGCTTTCATAGTCGAGAACTTCTGTTCCGCTGTATTACCATTATCTAAAGAAATATCTGAGGTAGGTCCAGGACCTTCAAGAAAGGCACCTAAACTCCTATGTACTGTCCCTGCTGTTGCCTACGCAGAGCGATGACCTGCCCGCACGCATAGCGGGTTTTATTTTCATCTACCAAAGGTTGGCATTACTGAAGATACTCTTGTGGCTGTATTTGTAACTAATACCCCCACCCGCCCGCATTTCGTCAATCTATCGGTCAAGAAAGTTGCGCGAGTGGTAGCTGCTCTCCGCCCCGCCTACTGGAGGAGGTCCTCCCAGTCGCCCGGTCGCTCCACCGTGGCGACGGGGCCCGCCCGGCTTCCTCTGGCGGCGGTCCGGGATATCTCGTGACCCGTGGCGCCGCCGCGCGGCGGGTTTTCTGAAGTGCCTGCATTGGCGGACACTACAAAGACCGAGACCCCAGCCGTCTCAAAATCGCACTGAAGGTGCCGCAATGCAGCCGAAAAGTTTACTGAAGAAACACAAACTTACGACAAAACAACGCCTCAAATATATTTTTATGATGCAAATGTAACCCACACCATTTCCTACCAATGTTTCAGTAGGGTTAAATTCGAAAACTTTACTTTCGTAGTGCTTTCGTTTTTCCTTATTTTGTACTCTGTTTTACTTTATTATTTCACAGCTGTCCTGTGTTCAAAATTAAAAGTACATATTTTAATAGCTTTTTTATGTTTAAAATTAAATCAAATTGCTAAAATGTATTTGTGAACCATGCCTGAACAAATTTTCATTTATTTAAATATGTTTTAGATGTATTCCGATTTTATTGCATAAGAACAGCTGGGTGTCCAGGCACCCTGTAAGTGTTAAATGAGGCTGAAATACTGTGTTACAGGTTAAATTGTTTGGGTTTGGATTATATTCGCATTGTTTTTAATACTTTACATGAAAGAAAAATTGAAAAAAGTACCATAAATTTGTAGGAATATCTTAACTTTAATTTCATATTACCATCTGCTACGTTGGGAAAAACGCAGCGTTGGAAATTTGAGAAGTTCATTGTTGAACGGCTTTGATATTGCTTTGCGTAATAAAATGTGGAAATTACGAGTAATGCATAAAAACCAATTAGTTTTGATGAATATAACAATATTATATTTAATTATATTTTCAAATCACTTTCATTTTCTTGCTAGCGGTATCAAGAAAGCTAATTTGCGAAATGTTTCCAACATAGTCAATATCGCGAGAAAGTACGTGCTGTTGTAGCACCACTAGCTTTAAATGTAATATCGTATTACTGCAGCTTCGTGGCGGACATTTTATCGACTATTTACTTCTTGTTTTATAATACAATCCGCTTTATCACTTCGTGTTATCGCAGAGTTTTACTTAGTTTTTACTAACGTGGCGGCTGATGGTAGTACCTCCACGATGGAATTCGGCACGACTTTTTGAGCCATTCCCAGTCCTGCCGCTAGATTCGCTTGATCTGCAGCACTTCATGCGGTCGCGATCATGTGACATCTTGCCGCAGGACCAAGAAAGACGCAAAAGTCGTACCGTCGTGCCGAATTCCATCTTGGAGATACTACCTCAGCCACCACGTTAGAAAAACCCAAATGTAGTTATGAAGTGATCACAAGAGAACGCTACGTCAGAACATTGAATCATTTCAATTCAAAGCGAAGATTCGGTTAGAGTCAGACTACAAAAAGATCCCAAGGATCCCGGAGGTGCGGGTTGGGCCAAAGAGGGGTTGGGTTAGGTCATTCGGCTCAATACCTCCTAGATAGTATAATAGTAGTTATAGTACTACTCGCGCACCTTTTCTTGAACGATGACCTTGCTTCCTCCTGGAGCCATAAATAGCTGAAGGCAAAAGATCGCAGCGAGCACTGATGACAACATTCCCAGCATTAAAACTTCGTTGGCGCGAAACATAAGCTAGTAGCTTTCATAGTAAAGAACGTCTGTTCAGGTTTATTATCAGTATCTGAAGAAATGGCTGAGGTAGGTTCAGGTCCTTCAAGGAGGTGCCTAAAACTGCCGAAAAAGTTAGGAGGACGTATCGTAGCGGCGAACGCAAATTATACAAAAGTTGTGAAATCTTGTGAAGTAGAAAAGGAGAACAAGGTTTTGTTGCATCCTATCAGTCATGCTGTAGATCGGGCTTCTGGTATACTGGTGCGAGTATTTCCACTATACGTAGAATAAAGATGCAAAGAGCCAAAGACCCTCACAATCCCCAGAAACGCCCGGTAAAAAGGTAATATTCAAGTAAACCCATTTATCATACTCTCTGTAATTATATTTTTTACATACTTTTTCCACCAACTTTACACTTTCAACGAAAGGCTGATTTATAGTATTTTAAGACTTTAATGTTTACCTTGTTAGTAACTCTTTAGATTGTCACAATTTATAAGAAGCAATTAACGAAAGGCTGATTTATACACGATTTGATAAAATAAGATTCAGTGGGCAAGGGGAACTCGATGTGTAGACACTTCCTCGTGGTGAGTTCTGGGTAATTTCTGACAAGAATGCGCGTCAAAATTAGCAAAGATCTTCACAAGCCGACCTCTTAAATACATTTTAATTCATCTAGTGTCCCTGCTGTTGCCTACCCAGAGCGATGACCTGGCTGCAAACGTAGCAGGTTTGACTTTCATCTACCACAGGTTGGCATTAATGAAAATACTCTAGTGGCATCTTTATAACTAATACCCCCACTCCGCCCGCATTTCGTCAATCTATCGTTCAAGATAAGTTGCGCGAATTGTAGGTGGCATTGATTCGGCTCACGGACCAGGACGCATATTAGCATCCCTTACCCTCGTACGGAACCATAAGAATATAAGGGCTCGCCATTGGTTGATGTCTTAAAATGGCCGGGCGCGGTTGATTCAAATAAAATACAAGTCGGCCTACAGGTTGACTTCGTTTTCATTTCATATTATATGTTCTTCGATTAGCAATACAGAACTATAGTCTAAAACAAATTCTTGGTTCTTTCCTTAATACTTCATAAATTTCACGTCAGAGGCACTGTAATGACATTAATTGATGCCGTGAGTCACGCAGGTTTTCTGTTCGATCGTTGCTATGTTCACATGTAAAATGATTGTTGCATATTCCAGCAAAAGTCTAGTAACGATTTAATATCATCAATTAGCCAAAGTCTAATTGCCTTATTGATATGAATCAAAACGAAATCAGAAGGAAATTTAATGAGCTTTCAGAATCGTTTAATTCAGTTTGGTGGATTTACATACTAATTTCGAGATATTTTGCGAAAGCTAAAAGAGTGCACATTTAAATTTCGTTTGAAGGAGTACAGAGAAAGGAGTATTTTACAAAATCTGTGTAAGGAGTAACTTGTCGCATGTTCTGAAGGTCATTTGTATAAATACCATTAAGAACGAAATAAAACTGTAGCTTCAGTTACGAAACATATGAACATTATTAATAGAAAATAATTATCCTTTGTATTATCAGCCGGTAATTACGACTCGCATAGCGAGATGAATTACCGGTTAGACAGCACTTCCAGTGATATTTATTGTGACTATTTCACGAATTATGACATTGACATGATTTGAATGGATAATTAAAATCACAGAAATTACGAAAAGAGAAATATTACTCAAAAGTGCTACCGGAATATGTGAAACTTTCATTCAGCTCGGATTGCCATTCCTACTGGATTAACTTATATTCAAGTAAAATATGAATAAAGTTTCATACAGAAAATGACTTCAAATGTTTCGATTATAAATACTAATAAACGTTCATTAAAAAGCTACTTCGCGTACATTTATTAAAAACACAATTATTAAAGTTGTGGAAGTTGAGTTTTCCTTGTTTTGGAATTTCGTGGAAATATTTGAAATGGAAATGTACAAACTAATTACGACAAAACG